>JAOXJP010108604.1:0-14175 GCA_025762735.1 Platanus orientalis | reverse complement strand
GTTCATCAAACTTAGAGTGAGCCCTGCATGCTATGTTGGAGAGAGAGAAAGAGAGAGAGAGAGAGAGAGATTCTCGTTTGGTTACATGTGTTGTTGGCCAATTAATTGTTACGTACCCGCAGAATCTTTCTTTTTAAAACTTTGAGGTAGGAAGATTTAAAATTTATAGATCATAATTTTCTGTTTAAGTGTGTAAATGGCGCCACCCAATATTTTGATTCTGTGCATATTAACAGTTCAAAACTTCAAAGAGTAATTTACAGTTCTTCGTAAGACCAACGGGAGGATACTCCCTAAACTCCATACCATTCAAAAGGAACTTATCAACTCAAATGGGTCCTTCCTCCCATAAAATTTCCTATTTATGGAAAAGATATAAAGATGTGAAATTGCTTAATGGTGTAATATATTTGGGGTCTCCTTTAAATCACTAATTTATTGAAAAAATCTAAATGGATTCTAATCAAATAAATTTTACAAACTCATAAAAATAACACTCACTTTCGACACATCATTCCAGACCCACCTCCCTTCTTATTTCACTATTTAAATCCTCAATTTGATTCTCTGCTCATCAAACTCTTCTTATTTTTCACTTCTTCCTGCCTTTCATCGCCATGGAGAATAGTGTCTTCGTCTCAAGCAATCACCAGGAACTGGCATACTGATGCCTACTGTTCTTCGTGATGAAAATGGCATATTTAAAGGTGTCATTACCTTCCCATCAATAAGATAACTGTTCAATCGGCTGAGATATGGGCCTGAAACAAGCACTAAAGTTCGGTATTGACTAAGTTTGGATATCGAACTGGAAGGCCAGTTACATTTCGGATGGTCGCAGCTCAGATCGAGCTACCATCAATGATTGCCTCACTAATTCATAATTTTCATAGTCATTCATCAGGAACTTAGATATGTTGTAACAAACCTCGAAAATCATTGGTGGTAGTTCGATCTGACCTTGGAGTATCTGAAATGTAAGTGGCCCTTCCAGTGCGATATCCAAGCACATTCAATGCCGAACTTCAGGGCTAGTTCCAGCCTCATAAGCAAGGGGGACCTTCAGTGCTAGTGGAAGCCTTTGAACAGGAAAACTTCAACCGATCCTATTCCCATTCATGATTCATTTTCCCCATTGTCTAGGCTTGCAGGAACCCTAATGCCAGTAACCGGACATCATATCTGTTATCCATATCGTCCACCTGAGTTCGTTATGCTCAGGGGCTTCATGCGTTGTGAGATGAGTCTGCTTGGACAACTGGAAAAGAAGCAGGTGGACGGAGTAGATGCCCGCTCCGTTATTTCTTCTGAAACATCCAACACAGATACTATCTCTCCTGTTCCAGAAGGTGCCAATGACAATGGAGATGACGTGAAATCCAGAAGGTTGGATTTAGATTTGAAGTTATGATTGGGTCTCTCCATCGGTCTTGTTCTTATTGTTATGAATGTTACTAAGCTATAATTGTCAATCCCCGTTCTTGTTGTGATTGTTTCTTTTCGAAGTCCTAACATATAAATTTGCTATTAGGATCTCTATTATGAAGACATTTTTTAAAGTTAATTGTCTCTAATTTTTCTTTGTTGGTTAATAAGTAATTATGCAATCAAAACTCCTATGAAATGACTGAAATTTCAAAATTTTCTCATTCTCATATGTGGATAAAATCCAATTAGTAACAAGATGTGGATGCATGAGCACTTACAAAAATTTATGATACGTACCAGTCCGGATGTCTGATATTGAGTTTATCCGTACTGGTAAATCTGAAAAAAATTCGTCTGCCAGGTTGAAGTTGAATTCGTCCACCGGATGAATGAGTTTTTTTCACCTGGATGAATTTCAGAATTTGCACAGACAACTCTTCTCTTGCGCCTGATAGGATGAAAACACTCACAAAGAAAAGATTGAGTTTTTTTTTCAAAAGAAAAAAAAAATGAAAGACAAACTCACCACCTCCAGGAATCCACCCAAGGGATACTTAGCAAGATAGATACGTTCACCACTTTAAGGAATCCATGAAAGAGATACAATGCAAAACACGCCACAAATGGAAGTTCATCAAATGGATAAGAGTTGTAGAAAATCTCCCTCAAAGGCCAAAGGCTTATCCTATTCAATGTGTCAAAATTATCTAAAAAAACCATACGTAACTAGGCCTTATATAGGACTAGAATTGGAACAATCCTCCAAGTAGTGTAAAGACTCCCAACCACTTCTTATATTTTCAAAATATTCAAATTAGAATTCCAAGACTCAATTATCTAAGATTTTGGACCAAATACTCGAAATACAACCAACTATAAGAATGAAGACAAACATTAGGATTGAAAAGGTCACAAGAAACCTTGAACTCATAGCCTTGGGTTAGTCATAGTCAGCTCAGACACCTAGAAAAACGGTCATAACTTCTTTTAAAGAACTCCAAATTGTACATCGTTTAAAGTATTGGAAACTAGACTCATAGATCTTTCCAATAGTATATGGTTTGAAGTCTAATTCACATGGATTTTGTAAAAGTATGCCTTGGAAGTTACCCTAAAACTGTTGATTATGACTATTCTAGAACTTTTCCAAGTTAATGACTTGTCTTGCCACATAATTAGATGTGTCATGTGACGCTCGGTGTCAAGTTTCCCTCGGTGGAAAAGACTTGCCCTCAAGTCTTGCTCATCTTCTTCTTCATGACAGGGTGAAAGGTTAGAGACATTAAAAGTTTCTAAAACACCATAATTTCCTAGAAGCTCAATTCTGTATGCATTTTCTCCAACATGTTGAAATACTTTGAAAGGACCATCAGCTCTAGGCATGAGTTTAGCATGGCACCCAGTTGGAAAGCACTCATTTGAAAGATGAATCTACACCAAATCACCTTCCCTAAAAGATGTTGGTTTTCAATGCTTATTAACTTGCTTTCGGTATTTCGCAGTTTGCTTGAGAATTTGATTATGAACTTGTTCATGCAACTTTTTAATATGCTTCACTCTTTCCTTAGCATATCCACTAAAGTTTTGAGTAGTAGGAAGTGGTGCCAAGTCCAAAGGACCAATGGGGTTCTGATCACAGACAACTTAAATGGACTAAAACTGGTAGTTTGGCTAGTAGAATGATTGTAAGCAAATTCAACTTGAGCTAGCAGAAGATTCTATTGTCAAATTCTTTTTACACTAAACTTCTCAAAAGTTTGCATAAACTTTGATTAACAACCTATGTTTATCCATTAGTTTGTGGGTGACAAGTTTAGCCGAATTGTAGTTTAGTTCTAAGCTTTTGCCAAAGAGTGTGCCAAAAGTGACTCACGAACTTAGTATCTTGATGTGAAGTGAAGGTTTTTGGAATGCCATAGAGTCTAATTATTTTTCTAAAGTAAAGATCAGTCACCTGTGATGCATCTAAAGTCTTTCTACAAGGAACAAAATGTGCTATCTTAGAGTGCCGATCAACAATGACCATAATAGAAACCTTACTCCTTTGTGTCTTTGGAAATCCTACAATAGCAAAGTCCAAACTAACATCTTCCCAAGGTGCTTTAGCAATAGAAAGTGGTGTATATAATCTTGTATTTTGGGCATGACTCTTGACAATGTAACAAATTCGACAACACTCTACATATCGCATGATGACACTGGAGTGTCCTATGACATCTCAGATCATGGCATCCAAGTGTCCCATGACACTATAGCTGATGTTGCAAGACAAATCATCAGCTGGCAGGTTTTAGAACTCTCAATTAGTAGTTTTAGGATAATATCCAAGGCATACTTGAACCAATTCAGTTCGATTTAGACTTTAAGCCATATATCATTAGAAGTCTCTTTAAGTCTAGTTTTCAATTCCTCAAACGATGTGTGATTTAGATTTTTGTAAGTTATGGTTGTTTTACTAGAAGGTGTCTATGTTGATTGTGACTAATCTAAGACTACGAATTTAAGGTTTCTTATAACCTTTCTCATTCCAAAGTTTATCTTTATGTTCTAGAAAGTTGTATTTCGATTTTATGTAGTTTATTAGTTATTTGAGTTTGAAACTCTATTTTTGTTATCTTGAAATTGTAAGAAGTTATTGAGAGTCTTTACTCTTTCTTGGAGGGTTGTTCCAAGCCTAGGCTTATATAAACCCAATGTTGTATACAGTTTTAGTAGAGAGTTTTGATATTTGAATACTCGGCATTTAGATTTTGAAGAAAGATTTCTTCTATAACTCTTATTCTCTTGGTGGATTACGTTTGGTAGCAAGTTTGCTCTGTATCTCTTGATGGCTTTCTTAGAATGGTGATATATGTATCTCTTTGGTTGCTCCTTGAGTGATGAGTTTATCTATCTTGCTTTGTATCCTTGGGTGGATTCCCTTGGTGGTGAGCTTTTCTATCACTTTATGTGTCTTCTTGTTCTACTCGGTATCAGTTTGGTATCAAAGATTTTGTGATCATGGCTGGCCATCGTCATCATGGACCTAATGTTGATGTACCTCCAGTTCCCAAAAGAGACCTCCATGATGTCGAAGTTGTTAAGTTAAGGAGACAATTACAACAACTCTAGCAGCATCTTGAGCTTTATGAACCTTTCAATCATGAACATTTCCATCAAAACTCAGAGCATGAATCTTCTAATGGTGAAGAATATGATGTTAATCCCTTTCATCACACTCAAAGCCAAGCATCGAGTAAAGAGGTTTTTCCCTACCATCATGCTAAGAGGGACAATGAGTTCCAATGAGATTATCTTGATGTAAAAGTTGAAATTCCAGAATTTAAAGGAAGGATGTAATCGGATGAGTTTCTTGATTGGCTACACTTAATCTTTGATTATAAAGATATATCGGATCATCGCAAGGTAAAACTTGTAACCATCAAGTTAAAGAAATATGCTTCATTATGGTGGGAGAATCTCAAGAAACAATGAAGTCATTAAGGAAGAAGTTGCATTGTTACTTGGGAAAAGATGAGGAGAGATCTTAAGAGAAAGTTTTTGCCAAATACTACCGACAAGACACTTTTCTCAAGTTCCCCAATTTCAAGCAAAAGGAGATGATGGTGGAATATTATACAGAAGAATTTGAACATCTTATGATGAGATGTGATATTGCCTAACCGGAAGAGCAAACTATAGCTCACTATCTTGGCGGGTTAAGGGTGGGAATTAATAATGTGGTCCAATTACAACCTTCTTGGACTTATGATGATGTTGTCAAATTAGCCTTTAAGGTGGAAAAACAACTTAAAAAAACTCGTGGAAGTAGCTATCAATCCTTTGCTAAAGATGGCCTTTCCAATAAGAAAAATACCCCTTTACCAAATCAACTTCAATGGGAAAAGCAACGTCAATTAAAACATTCTCTAAGAATGAAGGCATAGCTACTTCTAATCATCCAATCATCCAAACCCATTTAATGCCAACTCTCGCAAGTGTTTTAAGTGCCAAGGTTTTGGCCATATTGCCCCCAATTATCCCAACCATAAAATCGTGTCTCTTGTTGAAGAAGAGATAGTTAAAGAAGATGGTTATGATGGTTCAAATGAGGAGCTTCCAAAAGAGGAGGAAGAAGAAGTCACTTATATATGCTGATATGGGTGAATCGTTTATCATTCGATGAAGTTTGAGTGTAGCCCATGAAAAACATGATGATTGGCTTCACAACAATAGCTTTCACACAAGATGTACTTCTCATGGCAAAGTTTGTGATGTCATCATTGATGGTGGAAGCTGTGAAAATGTGGTGGCAACCAACATAGTGGAAAAAATTGAAACTCAAGACCAAAGCACACCCACAACCTTACAAATTTACTTGGCTTCACAAAGGAAATGAGGTAAAAGTAAACAAACATTTCCTAGTTCAATTTTCCATTAGAAAGAATTATAGTGATGAAGTATTATGTTATATCATTCCCATGAATGTTTGTCATTTGCTTCTTGGTAGACTATGAAAATATGATATAAAGGTTGTTCATGATGGGTTCAAAAATACTTATGCTTTTGTCAAAGGTGGAGTGAAGGTTATCTTAGGTCCTTCCAAATTAGAGAGAACTCCCAAAACTTCCAAAAGAGAGGGAAGCAATTTGCTTTCTAAATCTGATTTTGAAGAAGTGATGGAATATGCTAATGAAGCTTGTGCTCTTGTGTTGCTAGAAGAAAATAAAGAAAAGAATGATGTTCCTCCCATAATGTAACCTCTTCTTAATGAATATTGAGATGTCATCCCGGAAGAAATTCCACCTGGTCTTTCTCTTATGAGAGACATTCAACATTGCATTGATCTTGTGCCCGGTACTATCATTCACCACAAGGCAACCAATAGAATGAGTCCAAAGGAGCATGAAGAGATACAAAGACAAGTTAAAGAGCTTTAGGATAAAGGCTTGATCAAAGAATGTATTGTCCTAACCCTTCTTTTTGCCCAAGAAGGATAGAACTTGGCGATGTGTGTTGAGAGTAAAGTAGTGAACAAGATTACAATCAAGTACCGCTTTTTAATTCCTCGTCTTTATGATCTTCTTAACCAACTTCATGGAGCCACTATCTTTTCTAAAATATATCTTCGGAGTGGCTATCATCAAATCCTAATGAGAGTGGGAGATGAATGGAAAACCACTTTCAAGATAAGGGATGACCTCTATAAATGGATAGTTATGCCTTTCGAACTTTCTAATGTACCTAGTACTTTCATGCACGTTATGTATCATGTATTAAGACCTTTTATTTAACATTTTGTTGTTGTATATTTTTGTGTACAACAAGCATAAGGTGTTATAACACTTGGATCATCTTTAGCAAGTGTTTAACACTTCAAGAAAGCAAAAGTTGTTCGCTAACTTGAGAAAGTGCCACTTCTTTACCAATAACCTTATCTTTTTGGGCTATGTCTTTTCAAGCAAAGGGATAAAGATGGATCCAAACAATATCGAGGCAATGATAAGTTGGCCTAGTCCTAATTCACTTCATGACACCCTAAGTTTTCATGGCCTAGCATCATTCTATCGACAATTCATCAAAGGATTCAACACTATCATTGCCCCTATCATCGAATGCTTAAAGGGAGGTACTTTCAACAGATGAAGCTGAAAAGCGTTTTGAGCTTATTAAGAAGAAGGTGACTAAAGCTCCAATCCTTTTTTTACCAAATTTTGATAAGGTGTTTGAAGTAGATTGTGATGCTTCTAACATGGGCATTGGTGCGGTACTCAGCCAAGAAGGCAAGCCCATAGCATTCTTAAGTGAAAAGTTAAGTGAATCTTGCAAGTACTCAACATATGACAAGGAATTTTATGCCATTGTGCTTTAGATCATTGAAGACATTAACTCCTCCCTAAAGAGTTCATTCTATTTTTTAATCACAAAGCTTTGAAGTACTTGAATAGTTAACAAAAGCTTAACAACCAACATGCCAAATGGAGTGAGTTCATACAGGCACTTTCATTTGTTCTCAAGCATAAGGAAGGTGTTCAAAATTAAGTGGCTAATGCTTTAAGCTGATGACATTTCTTGCTTTCTACTATGTAAGTCAAGGTCTTGAGCTTCGAGATTTTGGAGTTGTAGAAAGAAAACCCTTAATTTGCTAAGGTATGGGAAGAGTTCTCAAAGGGTCCTTATTGGTATTTTTTGTTGCAAGATGACTATCTATTCAATGATAACCGTTTATGTGTTCCACAATGCTCTTTAAGGACTGCCATTATCATTAAAGCTCAAGGTGGTGGACTTGCTGGTCATTTTGGAAGAGACAAGATACTTGCTCTTGTTAAAAAAAAAATTTTATTGGCCAAAGATGGAGCGAGATGTCATGCGACATATAGAGCGTTGCTGAATTTTTCACATTGCCAAGAGTCATGGCCAAAATACCGGATTATACACACCACTTCCAATTGCTAAGGCACCTTGGGAAGATGTTAGTTTGGATTTTGTTTTGGGATTGCCAAAGACACAAAGGAACAAGGATTCTAACATGGTCATTGTTGATTGATACTACAAGATGATGCATTTTGTTCCTTGTAGCAGGACTTTGGATGCATCTCATGTGGCTGATCTTTACTTTTGTGAGATAGTTAGACTCCATGGTATCCCAAAAACCATCACTTTAGATCGAGATATAAAGTTCATGAGTCACTTTTGGAACACTCTTTGGTAGAAGCTTAGAACTAAACTTCAATTTAGCTCAACTTGTCACCCACAAACTAATGGGAAAATAGAGGTTGTTAATCGAAGTTTGGGAAATCTTTTGAGAATTTTGGTGGGTAAAAACATTTGACATTGGAATCTCCTCCTAGCACAAGCTGAATTTTCTTACAACTGGTCTACTAGCCAAACTACCGGTTATAGTCCATTTGAAGTTGTTTATGGACAAAATCCTATAAGTCCTTTGGACTTGGCACCCCTTCCTACTACTCATCATTCAATGGAGATGCTTAGGAAAGAGTTAAGCATATTAAGAAGCTGCATGAGCAAGTTCAGGATTGAATTCTCAAGCAAACTGAGAAGTACCAAAAGCAAGCTAATAAACACCCTGCAAACCAATAGCATTCAAGGAAAGAGATTTGGTGTAGATTTATCTTTGGAATGAGCAATTTCCAACTGGGCACCATGATAAACTTATGCCTAGAGCTAATGAACCTTTCAAGTGCATCAACACATTGGAGAAAATGCATACAAGGATGAGCTTCCAAGACATTATGGTGTTTTAGCAACTTTCAATATCTTTTACCTTTTACTATATCACGAAGAAGAAAATGAACAAGACTCGAGGGTGAGTCTTTTTCAACTAGAGGAACTTAACACCGAAGTGTCCCATGAAACCTCAAATCATGACATCCAAGTGTCCCATGACACTATAGCTAATGTTGCAAGACAAATCATTAGCTTTGTAAGGTTCTAGAATTCTTCTTAGTCAATAGTTTTAGGGTAACTTCTAAGGCACACCTGAACCGATTTAGTTCGAATTAGAATTTAAGCCATATGTCATTGGAAATCTCTTTGAGTGTAGTTTCCAATGCCTCAAATGGTGTGTGATTTGGATTTTGTAAAGGAAGGTATGGCTATCTTACTATAAGGTGTTTATGCTGACTGTGACCAACCTGAGATTATGAATTTCGAGGTTTCTTATGATCGTTCCCATTCCAAAGTATATCTTTATGTTATAGAAAATTGTATTTTGAGTTTATGGACTAGTTTATTAGCTATTTGAGTGTTGAAACTCTATTTTTTTATCTTGAAATTGTAAGAAGTTATTGAGAGTCTTTACACTTGCTTAGAGGGTTGTTCCTAGCCTAGGCGTATATAAACCCATGGATGTGTATGGTTTTAGTAGAGAATTTTGATATTTGAATATAATCAGCCTTTGGCTTTTGAAGAATGATTTCTTTTATAACTCTTATCCTCTTGATGGATTCCGTTTGGTGGCAAGTTTGCTCTGTATTTCTTGGTGGTTTCCTTAGAGTGGTGATATCTAAATCTCTTTGGTTGCTCCTTGAGTGGTGAGCTTATCTATCTTGCTCTATATCCTTGGGTGAATTTCCTTGGTGGTGAGTTTTTCTATCACTTTGTGTCTTCCTTTTCTATCCAATATCACATGACATCTCATTCCATCTTTGACCAATAAAAGTTTTCTTTGGCAAGAGGAAGTGTCTTGTCTCTGCCAAAGTGATCAACAAGTCCACCACCATCATCTTCAATGATAATGGCATTCCTTAAAGAACATTGTGGAACACACAAACAGTTTTTATTGAATAAATATCCATCTTGTAATTTGAAATAACGATAAGGACCCTTTAAGCACTCTTCCTATACTCTGGCAAAGTAAGGGTCTTCTTTATACAATTCCTCCAAAGTTTCAAAGCCCAAGACCTTCACTTAAATAGTAGAAATCAATGAATGTCATCAACTTAGAGCATTAACCACTTGATTTTGAGCACTTGTCTTATGATTTTGAACAAATCAAAAGGATTGTAGGAACTCACTCCATTTCGAATATCAACTATTAAGCTTTTATTGACTGTTCAAGTAGTTTAATGCTTCATTATCCGAGAATAGGATGAACTCCATAGGGAAGAGGTAATGTATTCAATGATCTAAACCATGAACACTGGCATAAAATTCCTTGTCATAAGTTGAGTACTTCTTGTGATATTCACTCAATTTTTTACTAAAAAATGAGATAGGTTGCCTTCTTGGCTGAGAACCGTGCCAATCCCACATTAGAAACATCACAATCTAAATATCTTATCAAAATTTAGTAAAAAAATGATAGGATATTCAATCACCTTCTTCTGAATGAGTTGAAAACTCTTTTTAGCTTCAATTGTCCACTTGAAGGTGTCTCCCTTCAAGCATTCAGTGATAGGGATAGTGATAGTGTTGAATCCTTTGATGAATAGTCGATAGAATGACGCTAGGCCATGAAAACTTTGGATGTCATGAAGTGAAATAGGAATAGGCCAACTTATGATTACCTCAATCTTGCTTGTATCCAATTATTTTCAACTTCATTTGTCCACTTGAAAGTGTCTCTCTTCAAGCATTTAGTGATAGGGACAATGATAGTGTTGAATCCTTTGATGAACCGTTGATAGAATGATGCTAGGCCATGAAAACTCTGGATGTCATGAAGTGAATTAGGAATAGACCTACTTATGATTACCTCAATCTTTCTTGGATCCAATTTTATCCCTTTGTTAGAAATGACATTGCCAAAAAAGACAAGACTATTAGTGAAGAAGTGGCACTTCCTTAAGTTGGTGAACAATGTTTACTCTCTCAAAGTGTTGAACACTTGCCAAAAATGCTCCAAGTTTTACACCTTATACTTGTTGTACACTAAAATTTCATCAAAATATAAAACAAAAAAAATCCCAATAAAAGGTCTAAAGACATGCTTCATAAGACACATATAGGTAATAGGTGCATTAGAAAGTCCGAAAGGCATAACCATCCATTCATAAACGTCATCTCTTGTCTTGATGGCATTTTTCCATTCACCACCCACTCTCATTTAAATTTGATAATAGCAATTCCGAATATCAATCTTGGAAAAGATAGTGGCTCCATGAAGTTGGTCAAGATGATCATCAAGACGAGGAATCAAAAAGCGGTACTTGATGGTAATCTTCTTCACTGCTAAACTATCAACACACATCTGCCATGGTCCATCCTTCTTGGGCAAGAGAAGGGCTAGGACAATACATGGATTTGTGATTTTCCTTATTAATCCTTTATCTAAAATCTCTTTAACTTGTCTTTGTAGCTCTTCATGCTCCTTAGGACTCATTCTATAGTCTGTCTTGTGGAGAATGAGAGCACCAAACACAAGATTAATGCAATGTTAAATATCTCTCATGGGCGGAAGACCGAGTGGAATTTCTTCCTGGATGAAATCTTGATATTTATCAAGAAGAGGTTGCATTATGGGAGGGGTTTATTCCTTTCTTTATTTTCTTTGAGTACCACAAGAACATAAGCTTCATTAGCACATTTCATCACCTCTTCAAATTCTGATTTAGAGAGTAAATTGATTTCCTCTCCTATTGGAGGTTTGAGAGTTCTCTCCAATTTTGAAGGACCTAAGATAACCTTCACTCCACCTTTGACAAAAACATAATTATTTTTGAATCCATCATGAACAACCTTTCTATCATATTGCCATGGTCTACCAAGAAGTAATTGACATGCATCCATGGGCATGACATCACATATTAAATCATTAATATAATTCTTTATAATGGAAAATTGAACTAGGCAGCATTTGTTTACTCTTATCTCATTCCCTTTACAAAACCAGGTATGCTTGTAAGGCTAGGGTGTGATTCAGTCTTAAATTTCAATTTTTTCACCATGTTAATTATCACCACATTTTCACATTTCCACCATCAACAATGACATCACAAACTTTGCCATGAGAGGTAAATCATATGTGAAAGATGTTGCAAAGCAAATCACCATGCTCTTCATGGACTGCACTCAAACTTCGCAAAAAAACAAAAGATTCACCCTTATTGTTATAAGTGATTTTTTCTTTGTCCTTTTCCTCTAGAAGGTCCTCATTTGAACCATCTTCTTTAACTACCTCTTCTTCAACAAGCAACATGATTTTATGGCTCGGACAATCGGAGGCAATATGGTCAAATCCTTAGCACTTAAAACACTTGCGAGAGTTGGCATTAGATGAGCTCAGACAATTAGGACAAGTTGTGAATTCATTCTTAGAGAATTTCCTAACCAACATCGCTTTACCTATTGAAACCTATTTGATGGAGGTAGTATTCTTTTTGTTAGAAAGACCATCCTTAGCAAAGGATCTATAGCTACTTCAACGAGATTCTTTAATTTGTTTCTTCACCTTAAAGGATAACTTGACAGCATCATTGTAAGTCCAATAACGCTGCAATTAGATAACATTATTAATTTCCTCCCTTAATCCACCAAGATAATGAGCTATAGTTTTCTCTTCTGGTTCGACAATATCACATCTTGCCATAAGATGTTCAAACTCCACCATATAATATTCCATGGACATCTTTTTTTCTTAAAATTATGAAACTTGAGAAAAGTATCTTGTTAGTGGTTATCTAGAAAAAACTTTATCTTAAGCTTCTCCACATCTTCTCCCAAATAGCAATGTGACTTCTTCCTTTGAAAGTTAATGGCTTCTTGAGGTTCTCCCACCATAAGGAAGTATATTCTTGGAGAAAAAATTAAGTCATGTATATTCCTTGTTATAAGTTAAATATTTCTTGCGAGACTCACTCAATTTAATTTCTCACATAAGGATAGTTACATTGTATGAAAACTAGGAAAAACATTGAAGTCACGTATCAATTTGGAGATCTAGTTAAAACTTACAACATATATTAAGGCATCATAGAGGTAGATGTCAATCAAGAGAGCTAGTCATTTTTGGCAACAACATACAGACTTCTTAGGACTTATTTATGATGATCAAGATATTTACATCTCATACTTTTGTATTTGTATGTGCTTAAAATTAAATAAATCTTCTAATTACATAATAAAGTAAAAAATATATATATATATATATATAAAGTGAAAAACAATGGATCAAGAGACCCATAATAGATATGGTTGATAATTGAGTATCACAACCTTCTTCATATGTATAAGATTATATAACTAATATTTTATCTCAAAATCAATTAATAATAATCCCCCTTGAGTATCGAATCCTTCTAACACTTTCCATAACATAAAATCTTTTCATATATATATGTTTGGTTTTGTCTCAAGAAAACATAATTAAAAAGATATAAAGGAACATTGAAATGATTAGAGATAAAACTTAATTGGAAATCTCATTAAAATTAAAGGATTAAGAATCTTCATATATATTATGTATTTTAATATTTTTATCCAATTAAACTTGTTATGCACTAAACCAGATCATAAAGTGAATTAATCTCCTAACCTAAGCCTTAAATTTTTGCATAAATCTCTCACACTTGCTTCATGTATGAACCATCTCCTTTCACCTTGAACTCTAGCCAAGTCTAACTTGTCCCAACTATTCGTTTTATGGTTAGGTGCCCTCACAAGTTCAAGTAAAACCTACAACTAACTCAAGCTTCTACTATAAAAACCTATATACTAGGATTTCCTATTTGTTGAGAAGATTTAAATATATAAAATTTTTTCATGGTATCATATATATGGGGTCTCTAGTAAAATCACTAATTTCTCAAAAAACTCTAACTGGATTTTGACCTAATAAAGCTCACAAAATCCTATAGGTAGCACTCACTTAGAGGCATTAAGACCCGTCTTTTTATTTTTAGGTAAGTGAAAATGTACTGATCACGAAAAAAGAATTACAATCCTGTGTGTATACATTAAGAAGAATCCCTCAAGATTGCTTCTTTGCGATATGAAGGAAATTCATTTGGAAATAAAATTTCTTCCTCAAAAGATAAACTCATAGCTGCAAGGATGTCCGTGAGCTGATTAGCTTCCCTACAAGTATGCTCTATCTCGAAATTCTCTTGGTATGACAAAGACTTGAAAATCTTCTTAGATAAGAAAATAGTTTTCCAAGGATTGGCGAACTTAGAAGAAATAATGTCCACCCCAATGTTACATCTAGATTAATGATCCAACTTAATGAACTAAAAATCCATGGTAGCTTTACTTGCAAGTATACAAGTGTTGTAGTACTGAACAAGGTCGAATCCACAGGGATTGACT
>JAOXJP010108583.1:0-14175 GCA_025762735.1 Platanus orientalis | reverse complement strand
CCCCCCCCCCCCCCCCCCCCCCCCCCCCCTTTCTCCCATAATCCAAATAAATGTTTTGTCCAGGATTTGGTGTCCAGGACACCAGGGGACTTCAAATTCCCTCCCATTTTATTCCATATGACGTCCCCTAGTGTCCTGGACACCAAATCTTGGACATGACATTTGCTCCCATTGATAATCTGGCACCAAATCCCTATCCCAATCCCGAGAGGTACTACACCGGCTAAAAAAATCAAAACCGTCCAATAATTTTGAATTTTCTCCTTCCTATTTTTCTTCCCTTTTGAAATCAAATCTTTAATATTTGAAACCATCCAAAGAGTTTGAATTCTTTCCTTTCTTTTCTTTTAATCTTTGTCCCTTCTAATCATTTCCTATGATGGTCCTAGAGAATGAAACTGATTCATGATTAACATACGAGCTTGGGTATATATATGTAGTAGACACATGGGCCCACAATTGGGGCAGTTGCATGGCAGGCAGTAGGACCGGAGCCATGCGTGTCAGATGTTCGACCGAATTTCTCTGAGAGGCCGTTAGGCGTTTTTGTGTAGGACAAAGGGCATACGAGTCACTACGGTTGTAAGGTCTATTTAAGGCCATTCCTCCATGTATTTGGCACCGAGTGAAGTTGAGTTTCCTTTTAAGTGTAAAGCAATAAAGGTGGGTTGTGGCCTTTTTATGTGTTGTGCTTGTGTGCTGTGGGTCTATGTTGTGGGAAATCTTGTGAGTCAGTGCGTGTGTGTGTGGGTGGGTCTATGTGGCAGGTCAGCAAGCCTTATAAGGCCGTGGGCACTAGTGTTGGATGGGTTTAAAAAATCCAACCTCATGTGCCAAAATTCATAGCTTTACAAGTATGGGTATTGGGGCACGACATGATATACCAATTAAGAATGTATAACTCACACCTTGAAAGAACAAGAGAAAGATGAAACACAAGGACTTTGGTCTTGACTTCATAGTCTATATGGTAGAAGGAGATTTACTTTTCTATCACAAAGCCATAAAATTACATGATGTGATGTTCTGAAAAGAGGTAATAAATGATGAAATGTACTCCATAATATCCAACAACACTTGAATATTGCTGGATCTTCCTCAATGATGAAAACCAATTGGGTGTAAGTGAATATTCAAAAGAAATATGAACTTGATAAAACAATTGAGAAATACATGGCATCGACTAGTGGCTAAAGGGTTCTAGGAGAAGAAAGATTTTGATTACTTCGATACCTATGCCCTAGTAGTAAGGATCTCAACTATTAAGTTATTGATAGTTATGACTGCAATCAATAATCTAATTATAAATGAAAAATGTAAAGACAACTTTCCTAAATGGCCAACTAGAAGAAGGGATTTATATGGATCAATTAGAAGGATATGTCATACTAGGACAAAAAAAATAAAAATAAAATAAAGTATGCAAGTTGATAAGATCCTTATATGGATTAAAACAATCACCCAAGCAATGGTATAACAAATTTCGACAAACTCTTATTGGACATAGATTTAAATCCAACGATGGAGATATGTGTACTATTCAAAGACCAATGGAAAGTCATGTGTGATAATCAATTTATATGTAGATGACATGCTCATCTTTGGAATTGATTTAAGTTGTGTTGAAGACATAAATAGGTTTCTTTCTTCAATTTTTGACATAAGGAACCTAGGACAATATTGTAGAAGTTATCCTAGGAATCAAGATCATCCAAGATGATGATAGCAGTGTGAATTCACAATCCAACTATATTGAGAAGATTTTTAAAAGATTCGACAGGTTCGAAGTGATCTAGCACCCACACTTATGAATCTCAACCTAAGGTTGATGAAGAACAAAGACGAATGTGTATTACAATATAAGTATTCACAAATTATCGACAACTTAATGTATACCATCTACTAAACAAGACAAAATATTGTCTTTAAAGTAGGGATGTTGAATAGATACATGAGTAATCCAGGTAGTATGCATTGGAATACATTGAATTTGGTTTTGAGGTATCTAAAAGGAACCATGAACTATGACATACATTATGGAAAGTATCTCACTGTGATTGAGGAACACAGTGATGCTATCTAGAATTTGGATTTGGACAAATCTAAATTAGTGACTGCTTGGATTTACACATTGGCAGGAGGTACGATTTCCTAAAAATTCAAAAGGCAAACATGCTTGGCCCATTCCTCCACGGAGTTTGAGTTTATAGCCTTATCGTTGACATTAGAGGAAATAGAATAGTTGACAAATGTATTGGTAGATGTACCAATATGGGATAAGCTTATGTTGGTAATAATCATTTACTATGATAAGAATTCAATAAGAAATCCAGGACCGTACACTTGAAGCACAATTATGTGAGGATTCTTATCACTGACAGCATTGTAGTTGTACAATATACGAAATCCAAAGAAAATTTGGTAGACCTGTTATCAAAAGGCCTTGATAATGAGTTAACCTTTTGTACATCGAGGGGAATGAGACTGATAAACCTGTAAATGTGTATTTGGTAAAAACCTAGCCTGACTATTCAAGGTTTAATGAGAAACCAACTTGACAACATTGTATGTTAATCGAGTTTAATGGAATAACAAACCAGATATAACCAATTGTAAGTACAATTTTTCATTTAATGAAATTTGTCATTTCCTATGGTAAGCTTACAAATGGATTACTTATAGATGATGTGTGATGATCTTATAGAATGTGGTTTCTATAAAACAATGTGTTGTTAGCTTGCGAATGTTTTTCTCACAGATGATGAAGGTTGAAAAATTGACTTCTATATGTACCCAAATTAGGTTGGGGCAAATATTAGCTCTTGATAGAAGCATATCTATCTGAATGTGAACGCTAGTCACTTTCTATGAAATTCAAACTATCTCTAGAGCGCTCAGTATACCAGCATATAACAATGACTTTAAACTGTTAATCTGTGTGAATGAGTAAAACCTTGTTGTGAGGACTGTGTGTGTGTTAAAGTTGTTTGTCAAATAAAGAACAGTTCAAGGCATTGTCCATTGTATCTTAAAAAACAACATTTTGTTTACACTATGTAAAGGTTCAAGGTTGACACCACATTTACTTATGTGCAACGACCTCTCTTAAAAGCCCTTAATATCTATTTTAAAAAAAGTTTAAAATAAGTGGGGGATTGTTGAAACATTTTAAAATTCAAGAAGGGGTACCTCATTAGCTTAGACTTCATAGGTCCACATTGTTCTTAGGATTAGGGTTTTGAATGAAAGGTGCCTGGTGAATCTCAAGATAAAATGGGCTAAAAACATGCCAACCTCTCAAAATATGGTTCATTGATATTCCTTTAAATATCCTAATTATAAAATGCAATGAGCATAATTTTGATAATGATTATTTTCATGGCATGCATAACCTAGTGATAAACTTTGTTGATTGGTAGTCAATTTAGAGCTAATGATAAACTTTGTTGATTGGTAGTCAATTTAGAGGAACGTAGTTGTTCTCACCGCTTCAATGAAATCAAACAAAAAAATAATAATAATAATAAAATCAAATTAGAAGAAAATTGAAATCAAAGAAACCTTGACTCTAGATTCATTGAGGACCTTTAGGATAGGGTTTGTCGAAGAAGATGTGATCTTTGTTATTGGTTCATGTGCTTTAGAGAGCAAGTTTTTGTTCATCACTGCATCCATAAATAAAATTTATCATCCTTTTTAGAATTGAGTTTTGAGCTTGAGAGAATAATCTATTTTAGAGGAAGGACTGGGAGAATATATGTTCAATCAACAAATTAAAACCTTACATCAAAAACATATAACGAGGTGTTGTGACTTGAGATCTCTATAAACTTTATAAATGCATTTCAACTGTTGTTCTTGGCCTAGTGGTTGATGGAGACAAAGCTATAAGACTCTAGAGATGAGAGACACCCATAGAAAGATGTGGGAAAATATTATGGAAAAAAGAAAAGGTTTGGGGAGATAGAGAGAGGAAGGAGATATTGGGGAAGTGGAAGAGTTTGATCGAGAGGGGGGGGGGGAGGAGTTCAAGGACCCCTTTTTATTTTTTATTTTTCCAAATTTATCTAGGGGTGTGCATGGGTTGGGTTTGGTTCTGCTCTAGTCCAGTAGACCTAAGGCAGGGCCTATCATTATATATTTTATGCTTGGACTTAAAATCAGGCCCTGGCCCCTAGGACCTCTTCAAACCTATACTTGGACGAGGCGTTTTGAGCCATTATTGAGCTGGACCGTAATTTCATCCACCACTTTTCTACCTAATGAAAAAAAAAAAAAAAACTTGCATATATTTATTCAAAAGTCTTGGGTCTTAGGCCTTGAGCTGGGTCAAGGTTAGCATGGGCACAATAAGCTTAAATTTAGGGCCTATCAATTTTAAACTTGGGTTGGGTCATTTTGCAGCCATTTTCAATATATGTTAGGCCAAGCTTGGGTCCTTCCGAATCTTCTGTGCACTCATTTTTTTCTAATTTTTTGGTATCAATTAGCATCCCTTTTGGCTTAACCATGTGGAAAAAAAAAATCAAAGAAATTCAAATAAAAAAGTGAGAGCTCTTAAAGGGTTGAGAGAGAAGAGTTAAAAGGAGAGATAAAAAGAGTAGGAAACGTTGGGGAGAGAGCAAGGGATTCAATTTTACTTTTTTATTATTAATTTTTAGTAGGATGGAGTCACGTGAATTGGGAATTTAGGAAAGTGAGTATTGA
Organism: Platanus orientalis; assembly: GCA_025762735.1. NCBI lineage: Eukaryota > Viridiplantae > Streptophyta > Magnoliopsida > Proteales > Platanaceae > Platanus > Platanus orientalis. The sequence continues at coordinate 9,468 of JAOXJP010108583.1, read as the reverse complement.
ATTTAGAAGAGACATTTTAGGAGTTTATAGGATTATGGGATTTTATGGAACGTTTTGGTTGTATTGAATATAAAGATTAGGCTTTAAGAAGAGAGAATTTAGGTTAATTATTATTATTATTATTTTGGGTAAGGGAGCTTCTAAATACACCCCAAAATGTTCTCTTCACACCATATTTCTCCCCCATTTTTTCTCTTCACACCCACTTCCTACCTAAAATACCCATCTTTATTCCCTTTCTCACTACACCCACCCCCTTATCCTCTCAATCCCCCTCTTATCCTCTTCTCTCTATCCTTACGTTCCAATTGAACCACATTTTTCCTCTCTTCCTTAGTTCCAACCGATCAAGTAGGTGTGAAATCCGACGGCAACAGTGGCAACGGTGATGAAAAAACATCCTGATGGCAGCAATAGAGCGGATCTCAACATAAAAAGCCGGATTTTGCAAAGAAATGGCCAAAAGACAAAACCATGCTAAGAAACCGAAATCTAGGTAGGTTTGGCCAAAATATTTGCACATTTTTTTACATGATATAGTGTTACAAAATCGCAATGTACTGTATGTTTTCAACTTTTCCTTAGAATTTTTGAATTTTTTCTAGTTTTTTTTTGCATTTTATTTATTTATTTCCAGAACGCCTCTATTCGGTCCTGCGGGTCTGAATAGAAGCCTTCTATTTGAACTTGCAGGGCCGAACAAAGGGCTTCTATTCAGACTAGTAGGGCCAAATAGAAGTTTCTAGAGAAAAAAATGAAAAATATAGTTGGTACATTTTTTCGGGAATTTTTTTGAAAAAAATTGTTGTAAAATTTTTGGTATTTTCTATTGATGTATGAATATGTTATATGATAGATATGGATGTTGGCACCTCTCATCGTACTCGTATACCATCAACAACATTGGCTAGGAGAAATCGCGTTGGCCAAAGTCGAGAGTGGCCACAGAACCATCAGTGTCTCAAAGTTACGTTGACGAAACACAACAGCATAAAATATGCCAAAAACTTTAAAGAGACTGATGAGGCTCCAAAAGACTTTTCATTGCTAGGAAGCTTCAAAACACACATTGTTGCGGCAATCTGGAACCACTAGATATTACATATTGGTTGTTTTTATTTATTAGGGTTATTCTATATCAGTAGTTTTCAATGTTATATTTATTACTTTTATTAATATTCTTTGTTTTAATTGTAGGAGAGGGAACCTTTAAAATGCATATCTCATGCACAAAAAATAAAAGAGTGGGTACTGGAGGATCTTGATGTACCGAATGAGATTTTGAGAGGATTGATTGTTGTATATAGCCTCTCTTCGTTGATTTCAGCATTCTACCAATTTGTTAATAAGGTAGTGGAGTCAACATTTGTGGAAAGATGGTATCCAAAGACTAACACTTTCCATATACCTTTCGGGGAGATGACCATTACTCTGGATGACATCTTGACTCTCCTGGGGATTCTTGTCGTTGGTAGGTTTATCTCATTATGCATTAAGAGGCTATTAGTCAAGGATGCAGTCATCTTATTGGTTAGTGAGCTAGGAGTCTCGCTCGAGTAGGTAGCGAAGGAGCTTGCAGGAATTTGAGGTCAGTCTGTGTGGATGGAGTGGTTAAGGGATTTGTTTAGCCAGGTTACTGACTTCAGTGATGGGGCCTAGATTGAGTGTGCAGCCAGGGTATTTTGTTATTTTTATTGAGTTGTACGCTACTTTGCGACAAGTTCGTGAGAAGAGTTCCTGTGATGTATTTGAGGTTATTGAGCGATCTGGGGGTAGTGCAGGAGTATGCATGGGGTGCTACAACCCTAGCTGATCATTATCGCCAACTAGGAACTGTGAGTTGGGCTAGTGTTTGACAGATGGAAGGGTACATCACACTACTCGAGGGGTGAAAATATGAACATTTTTCCTATTTCACACCTCATCGTAACATATATTACGGAGGGTATGAGCCACGGGTATACAGATGGACTCCTTGAAAAGAGACTAGGCTGCTTGGGGATAATTTGTAGGCCTTGCGGGAGGCTATTGATGCATTAGGCGTTAATGATGTATTACATTAAACTTACGTTTTCATACTTAAGTTACGTAGATTTTTACTTAAGTTATGTATGTCATGCCCTGGAACCCACACATGAAAATCAAAGTATAATATGGAGACACACGAGTGTGGCATCGGAGATCTCGGAGTGTGACATTGACCATTTCCTTACAGAAGGGGGTCTCTGACCTACTTATCTTACTTATTTGCAGCATACATTTTTTTCCCATTCCTTATCCCATTTAAATATCATCACTTACCAAAAAATTCACAACAGAAACATAACCATAAGATAATAGCCTTTATGCACAAAGTGTAGCAGAAATAAAAACATGTACATTCTAAACTATGCAGCGGAATTTAACTAATACTCTCCAACATCAATATCAATAACTACTACTCTCAAAACATTTAACTAAACATATCCATACACATCTAACAGTACTATCAAATGGGCCACTCAAACGGGTCAACATCATCTCCGTTGCTTCAAGTAAAACCACAAAATATCCCAATCAAATCCTGTATCAAAACATAACTATTTCATACGTAGTGTGCTGATGAAACCAAATAAAAAGGGAAGTCCCCCCAACTAACTGACTCTAGGAACTGAACCTGCACAAGATCTCGTACTATAGAGTGCCATTTAAAAGGGTGGTAAAAACATGGGTAAGTTATAAAGCCCGTGGGAGAACATATATAATGTCTCACAGAACAAATTAAATATGCATGAGTAAGAATTGATACCAAATTGGAACGTGTGTAATATAAATAAGAGTCGAACTAACTACAACGACGATCAGAATCTAGTAAATGTGCAGAAGTAATAAGCCAAATTAACAAGTCTATAACTGAAATAAATAAAGTGTGACTCATAAGGAAAGTGCAACATGTAATACAAATGTTTGCTTCAAAATACTCATAAATAAATAGGTCTTAGCACTTCTCAAATAAGTTGTCTTAGCTAATAGATATCAAAACATATGCATGCTCATAGAAGCCTAATGCAACTCTCAAATTCATATAACCCATGAAGGGTTTCTAACAAAAACACACCTTTGATCAAAACAAGTCAACCCATGTAGGGTTCTTTAACCAAATCTCGTCAAAACACCTCGTAACAAATCCATCGGGTTAGCCCACATAGGGCATCTAACAAAACTGAAATCATATAACCCATGTAGGGTCTCTACAAAACTGAAACTCATATGAACCAATAAAGTCTCTACAAAACTGAAGTTTCATATAACCCATGTAGGGTCTCTACAAAATTGAAATCTTGAATAGAAATGACGGACAACTAGTGCCGTCATGACCTATTAATATCACTCAGTGATTGGATCCATAAATGGGTCATAAAACTAATATAGCTCGCAAAAATCTCCCAAGGCATCAAGAGTGGTGGGCAACTAGTGCCGTCTTCACCTATTAATGTGACCTAGATTGGGTACTTGAACTTGGGTCGTAAGACCAATATAGCCTATAAGAATCCCCTAGGGCATCAAGGGTTAGCCCACAAAAATCCCATAGGGCATCAAGGGTTAGTCCGCAAAAATCCCCCAGGACATCAAGGGTTGGTTGGCCTAGTTCCATCTTCACTTATTAATGTCACTCAGTGATTGGGTCCAAAAAACAAAATCCTAGGAAATCAGAACGGTACTTAAAATCCATGCATATATAGAATAATATGTAACTGTACAAGGATGCAATGAAAGAGATGTTCATGCAACAAAAATCATTTGTGAAACCATGTAAAGTTCGTGTTTAAAACTAAATGGAAGGTAATAGCTCATACTCACACCAAAACCCAATGATTGGAGTTCCCCTTCTAACTTTTCAAACCAATAATAACATAAAAGTCTTAAAATAGGTCATATGGGTGCAATGATACTAATATGGAGTTCATCAGATCAAATATAAGTAGAGATAATAAAGTGAGATGCATAATGATAACATTAATGGCTAAATAACATCTGAAATAGAATGAGTAACACAACTTGGAGCTAATCAAATTAATAAGAGACTGCCAACTAATTATAATGATGTGAATAGAAATCTCAAGTATGGGGAAACCAAGGCAACCTTCAAGCATAAAAAATAGTAATCATTTTCCCTTTTAAATTTCAAGGATCCAACCTCATTGCAATCAATTATAGAGAGAAACTTAGGATTCCAATGAATCTATAGTGGTAGAGCAAAGAAATGAGAAAATCTTACATAAAACATGTCCAAATATGAATAGATCTAGTGATATCCATATGGAATTAAGAATTTATTACAAATAAAGGCTTTTACCAAGACATAATGGAAGAAATCACTCCATAGAATTTATTAGAATCATCAAACATACATAGATCTAACAAAAAGTGATGAAAATATGTAATCTCACCCAAAAAAGACAATAAAAATGGAAGAAAGTGCAGAAAAATAGACAAATAACACAAGAAACTTAGGAACTCACTAATCATCAATGGATTTAGTGATAGGATGAAGTAAACTCACTCAACTTCAAAGATAAGATGATACAAATGAAAAAGAACCTAATATTTTAACCAAACTAAAGATTACAAATGAACATGAGAACAAGAAACCAAAAGAGTAGCTCTTCATATATAAAAATTCACAAAAAATCTCATAGATCTAGAAATTAAAATGTGTGAACTCACCAAAACTTCATAGATTAATAATTAAGCAATGAAGAAACAAAAATACCAGTCAATTGGATGAATAACCACAAAGATACAATAAAGGAAACAAAGGGAATAACACATCATGTATGAACACTCCCAAAAATCTGATAAATCTAAGAATCAAGTGGTGTGGATTCACCAAAACCTCATAGATTAACAATCAAGAGATAAAAAAACTAAAATACCAGCTAAATAGATGAATGACCATGAAAAAACAATAAAAGAAACAAAGGGAGTAGCACATCATGTATGAACACTCACTATCTTTGCCTTCTTGCTTATTCAAGCTCTCTAACCCTCCAACACGTCATTTCCTTTGCTTATATCCTCTGTAAAATGGTGTAGAAATAATGTAAATTAGGTAAAAAATGAAAAATTAGGAGAAAAATGAGCTAATCTAATGGATTTTTAAAGTTGGGAATGAAACTTACCAAATTGGAGGAAAATCTCCATCTTCTTCTCCTAAGCTTCTTTAATCCTTTATACCTTTACTCTTTTGTTCTAAATGACCTAAATGAGGGTTTAAAGGTATTATAACTCATCCAAGATGAGATCCCACATGTGTGGGGGTCAAATAGGAGTAAGCCACATCATAAATGGCATAAAGACGTAATTTTTGGACATTTTTAGTATTTTTGGGCGTGCCGTGATTGATCACCGATCTCCGAAGAACCTCACTGCTTCATTCGTGATCGATCAAGCTAAAATCGGGTTTTTGTGATTGATCACGATTCTCCCAGAAAAATCCTATAGAGACACTCCCTGGTAGATCACCCATAACTTTTTCTACAAAACCCCGAATGACAAAATGTTTGAGGCATTAAAATGTAGACTCGAAGAACTTTCAACAAGGTATGCATCAACCTCTAATTCACTTAGGATTGGTGTCAGTAGACCCAATAAGTACCATAAATATGAAATCAAACTTTTAAACTTGACTAGTTTAAGTCCCAACTTGGGTTCTACACTTCTAACTCAACCCAAATGGTTCCTAAACCACTCTATAGTTTGTCTAAAAAATGTGAAATGAAAAATTTACCCTTACATGTGTTAAATTGCATTTTTTTCCCTTTAAGTACAATGCGGGGTATTACAATGTGGATTTAACTATTAGCTTGATTACATAATTAACATTCATTTTAACTTATTTTTGTAGGTGAACTGGACACTATATGACGACAGTCAGGACCACTATCCATTTTCTGATATTGGATTTTATCATGGCTTACTAACGTGCCTTGATGTGGTAGAGCCTTATCATCCGGATAGGGTATTGAGGCAATTTGGCCAGGTGTAGTACATTCCTCTCCCTCCATTATCTCCACATTGAGCTATCCGTGGTGCCATATCTGCATAGTATTAGGTCGACTATGCGTACATTGATCAGATCTGGCAAAGCTGCAGTAGCTACGTGCTATGCCCTAGGGAGCAATCCACTCTAGTTTCTTATCTTAGGGAGTGTTCCTTGGATTACATGGGTTGGTATACACGTGTGTCCCACTGTTAGGCGTGCATTAGGCCTTATCCAACTTGTCATCGTGCATGGTCTCGATTGGCATCCAGAGGATATGCTCACTACGCTTCAGCAGGTTTTGCAGTTGTTTGGTGAGATTGTTATCGATCCAGCATATGCCCCCACTGCTCCTGATGGTCCCGATGCTCCCGCTGCTCATGATGACCGCATTCGCCTTACATTCTTTCGCAAGTGCCATAGGAACATACCATAGAAAGGAGAGAGAGAGGGCATGCATTTTTATTTTATTTTCTAATGAGACATTTTCCCTATATTTGTATAGGGGATGACCCCATTTACTTTGGCATATTTTATTCTATTGATATGATTTATGAGTTTGTCGTATTTATCTTTTTATCGTTATGTGAAATATTTTTTTTGATGAATAATGAGAATTTGATTACAAAAAAAACTTAAATATACATTGAGGAACCACCAGAAATACAATATGATCATGCCACTGAATACAATATATCTTTATTATAAAAAAAATAATAAAGCTATATTGTACTTAGTCACTGACTTCTTAATGACAATGATGAAACCATTTCTTTGCCCAACATCGGTCGCCCACTTACATAATGCTGTAGTTGAAACATCACAACAAAAATGATTAATATACACATTCTTAAAAAAATAAAAAATAAATAAATAGGTCTGCTCGGCCCTGTAGGTTCGAACAAAAGAGCTTTGTTCGGCCTTGTAGGTTCAAACAGAGCCCTTCTATTCAGACTTGAGTAATCGAACATAAGGGTTTTGTTTGGACCTGTAGGGCCGAACCGAACATGAAATTTTTTTCCTTCGAAACCTTAAAAAAATTACCGTGGAGTGGTTTTCCTGTTCTGGTTCGATTCTTTGATAATCCATTGAGCGATTATTATGTTTTAAAACAACAATGAGTGTGGAGAGAATGGTTTGATATTGAAGAAAGAGAGAGGGGTTTGTTGGGTGAGAGTGGAGGTAGGGGGTTTGAGGGTGGAAGAGGGGGTGGGGTGCGGAGAGAAATTTGATTTTTTGTTTTGGGTTAAAAGGGTTAGAAGGGTAATTTTAAACATGGGTATTGGTTGAAATTTGAAAATTTAAAACATGGGGTGAAGAGAAATTTTTGAGGTGTATTTAGAAGTGAGTAGGAAACATGTCAATTGGGGGATTCAATTTAGGATGGTGAGTATTTAGTTTAGAAGAGATATTTTAGGAGTTAATAGGTTTGAGGGATTTTAGGAAACATTTTGCTTGGATTGAATAGTGAGAGTAGGCTTTAAGAAGAGAGAATTTAGGATAATTGCAATCAATATACATTATTTTTTAAAAATAAAGAGATTTAGAAGTCCACATGTTTTACTCCTTAATTTTAGTTGGTAGGTTTATTTTATGGGAAAGATAAACTTGTTAAAAGATTTGTAAACCATTGATCCAAGTGCTAGTGGCTGAAGTGGAAGAGATCTATCTAAGAAATGAAGAGAATTTGATAAGTTAGAAAAAAAAATGTTTAAGAAAATAAAAAAATAGGGAAAAATACAAAGAGAGACAACATTTAGTGGCAAGAGAACTTATAGAAAGATATAGAGGGATTTTAGGTGGTAGTAACTAAAGTTTTAGAAATAAAGAGAGAAAAATATTTAGTAATGAAAATAAGAAACAATTTTAGACAAAAATAAATATAGAATAAAAAAAGGTTTAAGGAATTAAAGAGATTAGGGGAAGATATAAATAAAGAGAGAAAACGTTTTAGTGGTAAGACCGATTATAGAAAGATTGAAAGAGAGATTTTAGATGGTAGAAACGAAAGGTTTACAGAGAGTGAACTAGGACACCCATATAAATGTTTGGGATTCACCATTTAATGAATCCCAACGAAGGTTGCAATTGTGCAACTTTATTGTAATCATTTGGTTCATATACCCCATAGTAATAATCATTAAGACAGATTTTAAAAAAGTGTCTAATTATGCAATCATCTCTGTACATGAGAGTGTGAAACATATGGTGGATTATGGCGTTTGTATGTCTAGTGGCTTGATCGGATATTTTATTTTATTGTTATTATTTGGACAATAAAGTGGGTTAATAGTTAGTTATTAGTATGTAAAGATTATGATACCAGCCCATCAAAATTTTGAACCTGGTAAGTTGGCATCTGTTTCAAAAAGGAAACTAGAAAGAAGATGGTTTGGCACTGAACCATGTCACTTTCCAAGTAGTAATAACATTTGGCCACCAGACGGTGTTTTGGTATTCTAACTAAGCAGCCCTTCTCAGCCTTAACTTTATGGTGACCTAATAAGAGGGTTATTTTGTAAGGTAGTCCAAGGTTTAGACTTTTAGCCATGATTACCCATTTGGTTAGAATATGGGTTTTTTCATTTGGCAGTCGATTAACATTAGCAAAACAAAAATAATTAAGGGTGCGTTTGGATTCACAGAATTGGAATTGGTCTTGGAATTTTAATTCTATAGAATTGAAATTTGTTGAATTAAATTCAATGGATTTAGAATCATACCACTTGGATGCACACACACACACACACACACACACACACATGTGTGTGTGTGTGTGTGTGAACTGAATTGGAATTCAAAAATCTCAATCACCCTATTTTGTTAATTCTCTACCTGATGGGTGGCCTTGAGATTCTATGGCCCATAATATAGGACTCCCAAGTTGAGCACCAAAGCTTTGCATTTGCCATGCTTGGACTTCTATATGGCCTATAGTTCCTTGATAATCACTACAAAGATGTTATATTCACTTTTGTTAGGATTTTATTGTAGTTTATCCACTATGAAGATCACTCAGGAAGAGAAACCAGTTATATTTTTTCAGTTCTTTCTATAAACCAAAATAAGCCAAATTTTTCACTCAAGGGCATTTTGGTCAATTAATAACATAACATAGTCATTTTGGGTAATTTTTATGTTAAAAAATTCCTTACAATTGCTTGTGGAAGGAGGGAATTTTTAGTTATTTGAATAGACTTAAAGCATAGCTAACATAGCTAACATGAGCTAGCGTTCCTATTTAAGGGCATTTTGGTTAATTAATAAAATAATTAAGGAAATTTTAGGTACCTTGTACGTTAAAAAGTCTCATCACAATTGCTTGAGGGGGTAGTGCATTTTTTTTTTCTTCATTTGAATATACCAAAAGCATAGCTAACATGAGTTGGATGTTCCACTCAAAAGCATTTTGGTCAATAAATAAAATAACAAAAGGCATTTTGGAT
>JAOXJP010108572.1:0-14175 GCA_025762735.1 Platanus orientalis | reverse complement strand
CCTCTAAAGGAGTGCCATTGATTGACACATGATGTGTTTTTGAATTTAATGTGTTTTATTGACTACGTACTTTTTCAATTGAACACTTTTTGGACCCTTTTACCCCCAAAACTAATTAATGCAAAATTTGGCATCTAAGATTCTTTGTCCATAGAATAACATGTGTTTCTTGCAGAGTTCTAAGCCTCTCCAAGTTGTACCGGAGTCGGAGAGATTTTGAATTTCACATATCTCTTATAAGGGTATTTAGGTAAATATATAAAGGTAATTGTAACACCAAATTTCGTGTATTTGAATGAGACGAAATTCGTTAGACAAATTATTTAACCGTTTTTTAGAGGTTAGTTTATTATTTTATGAGTGTGGACTAAAACTCCAAATCTGATGGACTTATTAATTACCGTTGTTTGGTACAGTCAACCTCTGATTAACTCCAAATTACTTGACTTGTATTATGAAATAGAATTGTAAAACTCTAGAAAAGAAGAGAGAAGAAAAGAAAATGACATTTTTATGTGTATATATGATTATATTTGCTTATACATCAGTAGGTTTACCTATCCACGATCCGAATCATCTTTAAGCTTCCTATGATGTCTTCTTTAGGGAGATGACGGAAGTATAATGGACGTGTCTTCCCTTCTTTTTGGAGAGAGGAAACTTGCAGACCTTCAATGCGTAAAAATAGATTGCCTTCTGATAAGTCTTCAAAGTTTTCTTCAACTTCTCAACATTTCTCTGTTTCTTTCTATCTATTTCTCTTATATATTTATCTATATTTTGTGTGTGTCTTCTCCATGTGTGCATACTGGTATTTATAAACACCAAAAACAAGTTTAGATAAGGGTCTTTGTTTAGCAAAAGCTCTATCTCTTTTATATCGTTTTTGTTGTGATGGGATTCTTCAAATCTTATCCCAATGATTTAGGTGATTCTTCTATGCGAGAATCCACATTCTTCCATCTTCTGGGCAATTAGGGTACTCACAGGAGTCGTGGCTATCCAAAATAACCACCCCAGGAAGAGATAAACCCACATCTCAGTTCTTGTTTCTGCAGTGCGTGAATGTGAATAATTCATTCGTGCACTTTTAGGGTGAGAGTGAATACTTGAAATCCTCTAATATCGGGCGAATGGGGATGTTAATTTTTATTCACCGACAAGAGTGTGTGTCATATCACATTGACATTCACACCACTTTTGGGTTTCTACTGTTGCCTCCTCAGAAAATGCATTACAAGTGCAGTAAGGAGACGATGCGTTTTTCAAGGCAAAAATAACGACATTCAATTATTTCTTTTTTTATTTGTTCCCAGGACTTTTCAAATTCCTTGTATTTTACCAAATATACCTCTATGAGTATGTGTCTCTTTTCTTCTTCCTCGGCTCATCTCTTTAGAATTCATTCACATCAGAGTTTCTTGTGACATCTAGATTTTCTTTTCTAATTCCTGAAAACATAAGTTCTCCTTCGTTCTCTTTTCTTTCTTTCTTTTTGAACGATCATCTGAGGTATGATGAATTGTGAAAAGATATTAGTTTCTTTTTTCTCCTGAAACTTTATTCTTGATTTTGATTTCTTTCCTTCTTCTCTCCTTTCGTATGGAGAAAAAGAATCTTTGTATAAGTCTTAAAGAGGTTTCAGAATAGGATTCCAAGACCTTTCACCTCTCTTCTTCTTTCTTATGTTTACAATTCCACCTTTCATCCCCGGAATGATTATCCTTGGCAGCTCATTCGCAACCTCCTGGTTTATCCAATGAGTTGTCTACTTGAGTGAGCTGCAAATGACTTCTCCTTGCTCTCATTCGTGAGTTGAGATCCATTCATTTACTGTGCTCGAATGTGATTGTGAATCTTCATTCACTCACCTTTCACTCCATTCGTAGGGCATATTTCATACTGAAGAAATTTTGTCTCTTTCATTCTTTTCAAGTAATAGCACCCAAATGAAAGTCCTCAAATATAAGCAGGGGTGAATCCTCTACTCTTCCTGATGTTCATCCCAGACGGATGAGACTCAGGTCTTGGACTAACCCAAGGCTTACTCGCGCAACAAGACCAGGTCGTATCCTTGCAGCAAGACCCGGTTGCCTTAGTGATCCCGTACCAATTATAATTGACTCTTCAGATTCCGAGGACACTTTCTTTATACCAGAGCCTGATTCGTCATCAGAGACTAAATCTTCTTCAGAGCTCAAGCCTATCCCTGTCTCAGAACCTACCCCAACATCAAGTATTCGTCTTTGATAAGAGTATTTAGACCATTTTAAATTTTAGCTTTCCTTTTATTGTGCAGAGCTTTCTTTTGAAGACGAAGAAATCTTGCCACCATGGGACTAAAATGAAGAGGAATTGTAGGATTTTCATGCTAACACAAAACAATCACGTGAAGCTCATATTCACCTTCTTCAAGATCTCATTGAGATGGATCCCATAGCAATTGCATTACCATGTATCCAGGCTAGAGCCTTATCTTGCTTGGATGATGTGGAGATGTACTTTAAGAATGTGGGGATCAAGAGGACCGTAGAGTCTCTTTTGAACTCTTCAACTGCCATAGTGCAGGCTGAGGAGACCTTAAGGTTTACTCAACCCTCTCCCAATCTCGAAGTCCTCATTAAGGAATTAGAGGAGAAGATAATTGATTTAAATCGGAACCATGCAGAAGTAACTCGTCTAGAGAGTTTCACAAGCGTAGAATTAGCGGCGTTGACGGAGCGTTTTCATTATGTCAAGGTAGAATACACGTGCCTTTAGAATCAGATGAATGGTTACTATGCTACCTTAGAAAATAGTGAAGGTACTGCTGAGCATAAAGAACAACTAATTGCTCGGGCCAAAGCTGTCTTGACTGTAAGGCAAGAGAGTGGCAGCGATGAAACCCATCCTGAAGAGGTGGTCCTTCAGCAACAAACTCCTCTTTCTCAGGAACTCCGAGACAAACTTAAGGTTTTTATCTGATCATGAAAGATGTTTATTTTCTTATGCTCTTTCTTTTATGTCATGAATATGTAACCCCTTTTTCAGTCTTATCAATGGATCATCTTTCTTTCGTGTCTCTATATTTTCTGTGCTTTTAATTGATCACTGAAAACTTCATACTTCATCCAAATATGCTCAATCTATTTAAACAAACATTAGTGTTGCTAAATTCTTCTAAGCTAAGCAATGTCTGTGAATGTTGTATATTTCAAAGAATAGGTACTTTATAAAGTCTAAGTCTGGTTATTTTTATAGACTCAAAAGCCATGAAGATACATCAACTTTGGCCTCTCAGAGATTAGATACATTGTCAAGAGTAAACAGGACCCCGGGCCACCTTGTTCTCTACTGCCTTGGAAAACTTTGAATCTAAGTGGTGGCGAATGAAAATTATTTTTATCATTCGCCATGATCATTTTGGTGAATGAGGACTAGAATCTTCACTCTCTCATAAATATATGGGTGAATGAAGTTTTATTTTCTTATTCTCGCACGCTTGTTCAGAGATGCATTATTCGACGAGTAATGATAACTGATAGCGCACGTCTCTTCGATTACTTTCACATCATGGCTGTGAATGAAATGACCATCTTGTCTTTGTCAATAGGCGCGTTCTTTCAAATTCATCGTAGTCTGACCAAATTACCCCCACGGGTATAAAAGGGCTTTTCTTCGTCCTCCTTAGTCATCTAAGGAAAAAATTGGAATCTGCCATTGTCAAACGTGTAAAGCTTTCAACCCCTACCCTTTCTTGCATTGAATCCCTGACTTCAAACCTTCCAATGCTTCCTTTTGTCTTAGTGAGCATACCAACACTGTTCTTTGGTGTTTCAAACCGTGGAAAATCCCTCTGTGTGAACTTTTATCTTTCTTGAACCCAAAACCCTTCTTTTGATTCTATGTGAGTTTTAGGTGTTTAAAGGCTAATTTTATTTGGATGAATAGCTTAGCCTCAAGAATACAATCATTTTGGGGTGAATTTTGAAGATTTTGGCTCCATTTTGACTATTTTATGCTCTAAGCCACATCCGGGAGTTCTAGTCTTCGTCTCAGGCGGGGATTGGGTTTCCAGCAACCATTTGTTGCTTTAAAGCTAGCTCGAGTGGTTACGAAATAGCCTCCCTACGTTTACTCACGGGTTAAGGCACCTCTCATTTGCACTCTCCTTGTTCATCGAGATGTTAGGCGCGAATGTATAATTCTGTTCTCATTCGCCCACAAGCGTGCTACAAAATTCACATAAATGTGTGTGAATGTGAATCTTATGTCTCATTCCTACACGAAAATGCTCATTTGTGCTAATATTTGTACATTTTTTATTTAATTTCTGATTTTCGTTTTTCCTTTCTTTGCAGAGTAATGGCTCCCCAGAGACGACTTCTATACGATCGTGAGTGTCATGAGAGCTTTCTTTCTCTGATTCGTCAAACTCATGAATGAGTCTGTAGCTGAAGCCTTTTAAACCCAGAATTCGTTGACCCAATAATGGATCATGTGCCAAGCCCTCCTGACTATATTAGACATGTCTATAAGGGTTGGTGTCGCCTACACGTAGGGCTCCCCTAGACAATTCGGTCCGTGACACATTACTTCTCTCCAGTGAGGAAGGAGAGGCTCCTAAAGACTCAACCATCAACGATTTTAGGAGTCTAATTTGAAAGATTTTCTTGGGAGAAGTGACATGGGTTGGCCGACTTTATAGAGGATCTTCTTCTTTTTCAGCCGGAGGAAGGAAATGGGAAGCTCTCGACAATTATTGCACAAAGGTAGATGCCATTAGGATGGCTGAGGCATTACGTTGTTCTATTGGCAGTTTCGATAAACATCACCCAATGGTAGCAGAAGTAATCTCAAGGTGGTGTCCTGACACCAACACTTTTTTATGTCAATATGGCGAGTTGGGGATCTCGCTATGGAAATTCATTGGTGTAAGCCATTTGCCCTTTGAGGGGAGACTGATGGAGGAGTATATCCCCTTTAATGCTCACTTCGAGATGCTTTCCTCCACATGTCAGAGGTTGTTCCAGATATTTTCTTAGTTTAATGATGTAAACGTCTCATATGGCAACTGGCCCGACCACATTTGCCAGGGTCCTTCAGGTATGATTACTAGGGGTAAACCTTTACCGTGGACTAAGAATAACATTCGATGGAGCGTCGACCTTGACGGCCTTGCATTCTTGGATGGGATATGTAGCTTTTTTGAGCGGGTGGGCTCTCCCAAGCAACATGGGTGAGCGTATTTGTCTCGGTGTATTTATCATCACTGCTAATCTTGCTGATGGGATTCGCATGACCTTAGCAGTCCCTAGTATTTGCTGCTTATATAGTGGCTTGCAAGACATTGTAGAGGCAGGTATCCAAGAAGGTCGAATTGGGGAGAAGTTGGTGTATCTTCTCCTTAAATACTTTTGTGCATGGTTGGGGCTCCATTTCCCTTCCATTTATCAGAGATGAGAGAAGAATCTTTGCAATATCGCGTACATTAACACCCTGAAGAACCAACAAGCGGAGATGGAATTATGCCCTGCTGCATTACTTTGTTTCACTTATAAGCTTGTCCTCATCCTGAAGCACTTATTCGGCAATCAAACCCTAGTTGATGACGGATCATTGTCAGGGGAAGCTTGGACGTACTTCTACTCTCTTAGGAGTGGTGAACTAGCCTGGAGAAGGGACAATCATTTTCATGTGGAGGCCTACAACCCTCACAGATTTGCTCGTCAATTCTCCTGTTTCTAGGGACTTGTCTCTCTTCCTACCCATATAAAAACAGTGGGTAAGGCAACCACCCTAGAGAGGATTCAGGAAGCTTATCTATTCTTTGTGAGGTCCGGCACAGGCAGTCGGGTGGTTATACGTAGAGAGATGGCTGGGCAAGAGAACCTTCAATTTGATTACCGTTATGCCAAGTGGTGGTATAACTCATTCTTTTTTGTTGTAAGATATAACGAGGATGGGGACAACTCCCGCATTATTTTTTATGACAGCTA
The DNA here is from genome assembly GCA_025762735.1 of Platanus orientalis. NCBI lineage: Eukaryota > Viridiplantae > Streptophyta > Magnoliopsida > Proteales > Platanaceae > Platanus > Platanus orientalis. The sequence goes on along the minus strand of JAOXJP010108572.1, from coordinate 8,197 downwards.
GGGTACCATAGTAATGACTAACAAGTCCTAGAATAAAGCCTTAGCCAATAAAACATCAGCTGTCCAATGGCTTAAGAGATCCAATAAGTGGTCAAGGGGCCATCAAGAAGATACGAAGTCAATCCCACCATCTCCCTCAACCACTGAAGAAGAGGAAGAACAACAACAACAATCTCATAAACCGAAGAAGAAAAGAGGTGCGAGAAGCAAATCTCATAGGCAAAACCTCAACGCATCCTATCTCCTGATCGGGCGAGAGAGCTTGAATAGATGCCTCCCATTTATGAAGATGATTTTGAAGATATTGAGGGTTATCCCATTGAAGAGCCTCGACATACAACAACAGGGGAAGAACAGAGTGAAGTCCCCTCTGTTAAAGAGTTTGTATCAAGGGGCAGAACTCCTGAGGAGCAGAGGCAATTAGCCAACATTTTGCTAGTGATGTAGGAGCAAGGCCTAGTACAACCTTTCAATCGTCCCTCTCGTATTTCCACTAAGAGGAGGGTTGCACTAGAGAGTCCTGTAGACTGAGATATTGCTCCTGCTAGGCCCAGAGGGTCTAGAAGACCAAGAGGGCCATCGGATATTCAACGTTATGCCTCCCATCACCAGTTATTTGGAGTTTGTAGCGTGATTCAAAGAGAGTTGGAGGTCTTATGGAAACATAGGGTAACCTTGCATGAATTGGTTATCACCATGAATGACTATGACTTGGAAGGTCACTTCCTAGATTTTGTCTTTAAGAAGGTGACTGGTATCATGAGGGAGCTTCAAGCATATATTCGTGCTAGCTAGGACATCTGTTCAGTGACCCGGGACTCACTTCCCAGTTTTATAGAAAATATTAGGAAGGAGTTGGCAGCCACGGTGAGGAGTCTACCATTCGGGATATCCGAGTCTGCTCATGGGACTGTGGAGAAGCACTTAAGAGAGGATGAGGTGCTTCATTTCGCGGTCGAGTGCTGCCTTGCCACTGATCAGCCTACCCATTTTCGTGGTGAACCCAGTAATGAAGAAGAAGTGGTTGCTCAAGTCCAACAAGCTTTAATTGCATCGTGTGAGACAGCTAGACAAAAACCCTATATCCCTTTCAAAGGGAAAGGTGTAATTGACGACGATGAGCCCTTAAATGTTGCTAAGGAAGGGGCTTCTTCGAGTGTTCAAGAGGTTGGTGGATCTTCTCACACATCTTTCGAGTAAGAGCCATGGAATCCTCCTTCACCAACACCTTTTGGAGAGTATGTCTAGTATACTTGTGACATTAGAGTATCTCACTTTACCATTTTGAATTTTTTTATCCACATGGTTATTTGCCAATAGGTTTTAACAGAAGAGCTAGTGAAGCCAACACCTTCTAGAGTGCAAAGACCACTTGTTGATGAGAGCCATCCTCAGGTGACCAAAACAAAGGAGCATCATGTCCCAAGACCAGATTTGGTGACCGACCAAGCGGATAAGACCCGTTCTGTCATCACTCTTAAGGAACAACAAGACCTAATCAAATTAGTATTGGGTATGAATTTTGAGGGAGCAGATATGAATTCCTCACAAGACTTTGAGGGGTTTATGGGCCTTCAAGTTCCCTCTGACAACTTACAGGACATGGCCACATCCGAGATGGGGGACCTGGTAGATTATGAGGACTCTAAAAAAGATGACCAAAGGTGGACTGATGGCTCTAGGGAAGGAACCCCACTGGCCAATGAGTCAGGGATCATTGGCGAGGGTCCTAATGATTCATTTACAACCATCAGTGAGGCGAGTGGTCAGACAACCCAGGGTGCCAATAAGGAAGTTCCTGTTATTGGTGATCTTTCTGACTCCGCTAATGTAAGGATGTCTGACATGCATGACCTTCTTGAGGCGAATGACCCCCAAGACGAGGTTACTGATAAAGTAGGTGAGACTACGGTCACGTCCACTGATGATGCCCTTGCTACTTCATCCACTTTACTCGTTGAGGAGGGTGACATCACTGCCACTAAAGAACCAATCACAGAGGTGACATGGGAAGGAGAACTGATCTAAGAGGAGTTAACAGCTGACTTAAATGCTCCTAAATCAATGGTAGTAGACGAGGGTCATCTTCAGGATGAAATAGTCTTTGAGAAAGGTATATATATATATATATATATATATTCAACCCAGCTGTTGAGGAGATGCTCCCTGTGAGACAGGATTCTATAGAGATTCCTCTTAGGGTCATGATAAGCTTTTCTCCTTATTGTAAGATGCACTCTCGCACACCCTTTCTGACACTTCTCCTTTACTTATGCAGATGAGATCGTGAGCACTGCTAGTGCCATCAAGCGTTCTTCTAAGATTGTCTCGGCGCACGTGATCCGTCAAGAGATGCTTGAGCTGATGGTAGCTTTAACACCTTCATCACTTGACCTTACAAGTACATGGGATGAGGTGTTGGCAGCCCTTGCCGAAGACGTAAAGACCTACATTCGCAATGATGGATTTTAATGAGGGGTAGAGATGTATTTTGCATCTTTGGTTAGGTAATCAACATTAGCATTAGAACTTGCGAATGTCGAAAGTAATACTGAAGCCCAGGCCAATCTAGATGCTGCAGAGGCTGAGAGGAAGACCTTGATGGGGAAGCTAGATCAACTCTATAATTCGGTGACTAGTATTGATAATGACTTAGCTAGTGCCCAAGAGGAACTGATGAGGGTGCAAGCTCAAATTGAGAGTCTCACAACAATCCGGGAGGCAAAAGCGACAAAAGGGAGTGCTCTTGAATCAAGGATTTCTTTAGTTTTCTCTACCATAGACCGTCTTCGTGAAGAGTTCGTCAGGTGAGGTGATCAAATTCGGTCATCCCTGACCATAGAAGAGAATTTATGTAAAGGTCTCATTTCTGCTTTCCCAAAATGATATGCTGGAGGATGTAAAACCCTTTTTGTTAATGAAAGATAGAACTATATCCTTTATTGTCTTGTCTTTTCCTTGTCATTTCCTATCTTTTCTTTTTCTTTTCTTTACTCAACATTGTGAGACTCGAGTAAGGTTGACTTTATAAGAGTCGACTGTGAATGACATTATAAGAGTCAAATGTACTTAACATTATAAGAGTCATGTCTGGTTGACATTATGAGAGTCGGGTATGGTCAACATTATGAGAGTCAAATGTGGTGGACGTTATAAGAGTCACGTATATTTGACATCATAGGGTTGCATATAGATGCGGTGGACATTATGAGAATCACATGTTATCGGCATTATGAGAGTCAAGGTGGATTAACTTTATAAGGGTCGAGTCCGATTAACCTTTCGCATTGTGAGAGCCAAATATGATTGACTTTATAAGAGTCGAGAATCAAAAATACACTCATGTGTGTTTCTTTTCCCGCGTAAATCAGATATCCTGCCTTTATGGGAGGCATTGTGACATATCCCTGAGGTGATGCAAAGGGTATCCTCCAATGTCATCACCGAATGGTCACCTTGTAAAGGGTGCCTCAACAACGTTGATTGAATTTGGACTGATGGAACTGAACGAATTCGTTGTCTTTGTTTTCTTTTCGAGGCGCCCCTTTTTGAAAGGTTGTAGCCATTCATGTTTATAAATAAGAGGGTTGTGCACACTACCATTCTCATTCCTTCAGCTTTTGCAAACATTCTTTATTCTTGTGTGGTAGATATGGCTCCCAAGAGAAATGTTGCCAGCGTTTCTAAAGTTGGAGAACCATTTGAGTTGCGCGTGAAGCAAGATGGTTCTTCCTTTGGCTTTTGCAAACATTCTTAAATTCCTCGTTCATTCTATGCTCAGTCTTTTTGGTTCTCATAGTTTGATGCTGCTGATTTCTTTTGCAGATGTAATAAGGACACCCATAGTTGAAAAAATAGAGGCACGAGTCACAGAGGCTCGCCAAGAGCGTGATGTGTTGATCAGGCATTTGGTTGGCCTATCTGCTAAAGAGGTGGATGTTTCTTTTGTCTGTCAAGAAATATTGAACACATTGGACCCCATAGAGGCCTGTGTGTACAATTCTGAGTTCAGAGGCACGGTGATATGTCTTCTTGATGCTTTGTCTGAACTTTGTGAGGCAAAGGACATCAAGGTTTTAGAAGGGTTGGAGCATGACATTCGCCTATGCCTTCAGGAAGAAGAGATCAAAATGGTGGACCTAATCACCCAACAGACCCGGGTGTTAGGCGAGATAAGGCCACTAGTGAGGGATGCCGACGAGTTGATGGCGCAGATGGAGGCGTTGAAGGAACGCTTCAACAAATTTATGAATCGCCTGGAATCTCATAAGAGGTTCATCGATCATGTGGGCAATTTTATTCGCTGGACCATTTATATGGTGGACCGCTACAGGAGCGAGTTGATGAGCCAAGAGATCAACTGACGCGATGGAGTCTGTAAAGAGGCTATTTATAACTTGAACGCAGCACAATCGGATGTTAATATGACGAACGACACTCTAGAGGTGAATGCAGAAGTGTTGCCTTCGTTACGCGCCAAACTCCTGGGTTTTAGTAGCCCTGACTCGTCAAGAGACTGAGAGTGTAGTGTAGGGGGTAGGGTGGAATTCCCTTTGTTGTAGCAGCATCTTATATTGGTAAAAATCTTAATTTTTGTCCATATTTGTGTGCCCTCAATTTTGTCAAAATTTGTGTGCCTTTTGAAGTTATATTTTTCCTCCCCCCTTTGAGAAATGTATCATGTAGTTATAGAAAAAAATGATATAGTTCTCAAAGAGAGAATGTGGAATGGGTGATGATGGGGTTGTGCCTGTCTTGTTATGGCAAGCTGCCTACGTACCCTGGAACAAGATCAAGCCCGGTCGTAGTTCAATTATGGGATTTTGGATATTTTATCCCGTTTGCCCCTAATGGTTGCCCACTAGGACTAGGGTTTGCTTAATTTTTAGCATCGCATTGCCATTGTTGGTTTTCAATATGATCAGTGAGAATTTGATCTTGTCGTGAACGGATTATTTTACTTATGGTGCCCATATGGGTTTTCACCACGCCCTTTCCATCACGCATGAGACATATGTTTCCCTTTTTTCCCTTAGGATCCCTTATCCCGAGACTGGGGATTGCCTACCTTTTGTATCCCATTACCATTATTGGTTTTTAATGAGATCGGTAGTGATTGATTTTTTTAAGGAGATGTGGTTGCATCCAAGGGAGATAGAAACCCAGACTGCCTATGTACCTGTATATGATAGGATCAAATCAATGTAGTTCCTTGAAGACTATTATGGGTCATTCTAAGGGTAATATTTCTTTAAGAATCTGGCATTATTAACTGGGAGGATGTGGTTACCCTCCACATCATGAAGTAGATATGCGCCATTAGGATAGGCTTTTTCAACATCATATGGACATCCCATTTAGAGGTGAATTTACCCTCTTTTCTTCTTGTGGGATTAAGTGGCGACTTCGCAAGTAGGACGAGCTCACCCTTGGTGAAAGAGCAAAGCTTAAATTTCTTGTTATTAGCCCTTGCCATGTGGGCTTGGTATAATTCCAGCTGCTATTGTGCGATCAGCCTTGATTCATCAAGGGTTTTGAGTTCTGGAAGGAAAACTTTAACGGCCTCTGCTTCTGTCAACCCGTCCTGTAATGCAACCCTTAGAGATGGGACTTGGATTTTGATTGGAAGTACTGCCTCTACTCCAAACACTAGGGAGTATGGGGTTACTTGGGTAGGCATACGAAAGGTGGTACGATATGCCTAGAGTGCTTCTGGTAGACGCTCATGCCAGTCCTTTTTATGTCTAGCCATAATTTTCTTTATGATCTTGTAAATAATTTTGTTGAAAGCTTCTGCTAGACCATTAGCTTGGGGGTAGTAACATGAAGAGTGCTCCAAGTCGATGTTGTATTTTACTATGAGTCGGTACATGGGTGAACTCATGAACGGCTGCCCATTGTCTGTAATTATGCGATCAGGGACACCGAACCTATATATGAGGTGGACTTTGATGAACCAGACAATGTCAGAAGCTTTAATTTCTCTTAGGGCGACAACCTATGCCCACTTGGAGAAGTAATCTATCGTAGCCAAAATGTAGTAGTGCCTTTTGGCAGAACTGGGAGTAATGGGTCCCACAATATCCATTCCCCATTTAGAAAATGGCCATGAGAAAGAGGTTGTGTGTAGTGGTTTGACAGACACATGGCCGTAATCGTTGTGCAGTTGACAAATGCGATATCTCTTGGCATACTCAATACAATCGACCACCATTGTTGGCCAATAGTAGCCAAGTCTTTTTAGTTGATGTTGGAGCTTGGTGCCGCTCTGATGCCCACCGTACACACCGGCATGCACTTCATTCATCATAGTGGTGGCCTCATTGGCTGACAGGCAGTGTAATAAAATGTCAAAAGGTGACCTCCTATATATTTGATTACCCTATAGAGTAAATCGAGTGGTGCGTCGTCTTATTTCAGCACACTTGACAGGATCGGAAGACTCCCTTCTATCCATGAGGTGTTGGATTAAGGGATCGTGCCAATCTTCTTCATCAGGGGTTGGTTTACCATCCATACCTTATGTATCACGTTCATGTAGTTCAATATTATAGACAAGGAGGGCATCTTCTTCTATAGTTGAGGCCAATGGGGGCATGACTCTTCTTTTTCCAATGAGATTATCATCCCTCGGATGTGTGAGAGATGTTGCCAAGCTAGCAAGTGCATCAGCTTGTCCGTTATGGTCCCTTCCGACATGCTTTATCTACAAGCGTTGAAATAGCTTTGCCAAGTCTTTCACCATTTGAAAATAGGGCGTGAGGCTTGTTTTTTGATATGGTAAAGGCTGTTTATCTGATGAATGATGAGCTATGAATCTCCATAAACTGTAAGGTCATCTATAGGGATTTCCAAGGCCAGTTCAAGGCCAACGATCAGTGCCTCATACATGGTTTCATTGTTTGAACGTCCCTCTGTTAGTGTAAGGGAGTGCATGATGATGTCATTGTCTGGGGTGACGAAAACAATGTCGATCCCTAAAACTTGTTTGTATTGTCTCTTAGGCAGCAGTAGGACCCTGGGATGCTCCATCAAAGAACATTTCCCAGTCTTTCTCTGGACGTGCATGACATTCTCGTCTGGCAATTCCATTTGAAGGGGTGAATTGTCAGGTACTAGATGTGCGGCTAAGAAATCTACGAATGCTTGTCCTTTAATTGCACATTGTGGGACATAGTGAATATCAAACTCTAAGAGAAGAATGGTCCACTTGGCGATGTACCCTTGTACTGAGGGGCGACTCATGATATATTTTAAGTTGTCCCTCAATATAAGGTGTACTGATGTGGTGAGGTGATAATGTCTAAGCTTATATAGTGCAAACACTAAAGCCAAACAAATCTTTTCAATGGGGGAATAGTTTAGCTCGGCGCCGACCATTGTCTTGCTGAGATAATATAAAGAGTGATCCTTGCCTTCCTCATTCTGTTGGACCAGTAATGCCCCAAGGAATGATTCCACGACTGCCACATATAAGAGCAATGGCTTACCCGAAGCAGGGTTCATGAGTACCGGTGGATTCAACAAATATTGTTTAATATTGTCAAAAACATTTTGACAGGCTTGGTCCTAAAAAAAAGGAACTCCCTTCTTCATTAAGTGTGAAAAGGGTTGGCAACATCCTAAAATATTTGAAATGAACCGGGGGATATATGTAAGTCTTCCCTGTAGTCTCTTAAGTTCAGAGATATTCTTTGGTGTCGGCATTTCTGTTATGACTGTGATTTTCCTAGGATCTATTTCGATTCCCCTATGTCGAACAATAAATCTAAGAAATCGCCTTGATGATACACCAAAAACACATTTGAGAGGGTTCATTTTTAAATTATAGCGACGAAGCCTTTGAAAGACCCAGTCTAGATCATCAATGTGATGCTGCCTGAGTTTTGTTTTTACGACCAGATCATTGATGTAGCATTCAACTGCGTCATGTAACATGTCCTCGAATATGTAGGTCATTGCCTTATGATAGGTTGCACCGACATTCTTTTAGGCCGAAAGGCGTGACCTTGTAACAAAATATCCCAATCGGCGTACGAAATGCAGTAGGCTCTTCGTCCTTTGGAGCCATTTGTATTTGATTATATCCCAAATAACCGTCTACGAAAGAGAGAGCTTCATACCCCATGGTGGCATCTACTAGCAACTCTGTGAGTGGTAGAGGGAAGTCGTCCTTTGGGCATGCACTATTGAGATC
>JAOXJP010108561.1:0-14176 GCA_025762735.1 Platanus orientalis | reverse complement strand
GAAGTATATTAATTTGTCTCTCCTAACACCTTAAGGTTTTGGGAGAGTGGTGTTTATTGTTTAAAATGGTATCAGAGCCAAGCCAGGTTGTGAAATCCCAGTGAAAGCATTTTCCCGGATGTAGTGGTGTGCGTGTGGACTCGAGCTTGGCTCCCTAAGTGTGTTCCCAGGAGAGAACTGTGTTCCTCCTGGGGGGATATTGAAGTATATTAATTTGTGTCTCTCCTAACACCTTAGGGTTTTGGGAGAGTTGGTTAGTATACCATTTAACACCCACACCACAGGAGACTCCATTTGCTATGAATCCCTTCTAAGCCCTCGATAAAAGCTCCAAACAAGTTGCTTTACATAGGCTTGTAAATTGCAGATCATAACCACTGTCATTGCTCCCCCTTAAGCTTGGCCACAACTGAGACTGAGAAGAGTCCAACCCACAAATATGAAACCTCCGTTTTTCTTTATCCTGAAAGACAATGATCCCTCCAGCCAAGCCAACTTAAGGGAGGAAGACCTATCCAAGATTTCTGAAACAGCATAAATCTTTAATGATCAATCTGTCCACCTGTCTCAGCTTGGATTCCTACAGCTTTGCTAACCCTACACCATTTCTTCATATGACATCCTTTACTAGGCTTCTTCGATCATTGTTTCTTAGACACCTCACTTTCTAGGACATGATTGCAATATTCATGGAGCAAATATCCTGAGACCCTAGGATTTTCTTTCTAAAGCCCAGTCTTGCATGGACTTGCCTTTTCCATAAGATAGGCACCATTGCAAATTCTCAGGTTCTTTGCAGTGCTCCTCTTTTCCTTTTCTTTGCTGCAAGGGAGCTCCCCTTCCAAAGAGAAAAACCTAGAATCACACTCGAGTTCCCTAAGGAATCATTCATAGGGTTTGGGAATCACTCAACCAAACAACAATAGTAGTCAATAATCAATATCCATCCATGAAGTTGGGATTTTAAGAACAATTTATATGCTCTAATAGAGGGGGGCGTTTAGCCTTATTAGGAAAGTTTACAATACTGCCCCTGCACAGAAAAGTAAGTAAAAAACCTATATAGCTCCCTACCAACTCAATAAAAGCTATGAACTTTAAAAGACACTAAAAGAAGACTTAAGGAACAGAAGCTAATGGCTGGATCACTCATCTAATATCTAAAAATGATAAAAATACCCAACTACTCAAAAAACATGTAAAAAAGAAAGAAACATAAAAACATGACTTTCTTACTGATGTCATCCCGCATCAAGGAGTCCAATACATTGAGGTATAGAGCTGTGGATGTAGATCAGGCATTATTCACATGGCCAATCAAATAATTCCTTATCTGATGGATGATTTGGATCTGCCATGTCATTCCACCAAGTGGTTGAAACAGCGGAGGTAGTCTAGTAAAGAGATCCAGACAGCCCACCAAAAAAACCTTGTACAATTGATATGCTATGTAACCTGACATTATTTCCTTTTCCCAATCATCTGAAAAGAATTACAATGTGGATAGCCACTAATTTTTTATTTTATAGTGTTTAAGTAATTCTTATTTATTTATTTGGGTTATCATCCAATTTTGCTTAAATGGCTGTAGGTGCTCCTGTATGGTGGGCAAGTTGTGTCTTGGAAGAATGGACGTAGAGAAGAATTGCTTTTCATGAGCAGCAAGGTAAATTCATTCTGATGAAATAATGCATCTGAGGTATTTTTTATTTGGTTGAAAGATTTTTCTTTTAAGGTGAGCACTATGGTGATATATTAATACTAGAGTCTTAAGGTGGTTTCGCTTAGCTATGCCAGAAGCAAGAAACTACTCTTGTTTTCTTATTTTGATAATAAAATCTTTCACCTACACTGCTAACAGTTTGAGACTGTTGTATTTTGTAGCAATATTCCAGTACGAATTAACAAGAAAATAAAATAGAAAATATCAAAGCATAGAAAAATAGGAGACACGAAGATTTATATGGTTTGGCGATGTGCCTATGTCCATGGAGAGAAACGATCTTCTTCACTAATTAATGTGAAATCCATACAAGAAGTGTGTAATTCCAAACCCGAAAACCCACTCCTAAACCCTTGTACACCCTTTCTCTCTCTCACCCTCTCAAAACCCTGAGAAGAAGAAACCCAAGAAGAAAAAAACCCTGTTGTACGGCTGCCCTCTTCTTTTTCTTTTTCCCTAATTAAAAATTAGGGTCTTCTAATGCCTTTGCCGTTCAAAACCACCGACTCCCTTATGGGAGTCCTTTTCTAAAACTAACTCTAGCCTTAACCGTTAGATCTAGAGAGATCTAACGGCTATGGCTGAAAAAGGAAAGACAAAACTGACAAATCTCCACCTTGGCTTTATTTTTCAGCCCCTTAGAAGATCACCTGTAGTTGTCTTTGTCATGTATCATAGTGCGACACAGCTCCTTAGTACCACACCAACATATGATGTAGCTTTGCACCTCCTTTGCTTGAGGTGCCCCACCCCACATGGTAAGGGTGGCTCCACCAATCTTCAACAACGAACTAGATTGGTCAGGTCTAAGCAATGCTTGAATTTCTCCGTAGTAACTAGCTTGGTCACCATGTCAGCTACATTGTCCTTAGTGTGAACCTTCATCAAATTTATCTTTCCGCCTTTAATTAAATCCTGTATCTAATGATACCTCACATCAATGTGCTTGGTTCTGGAATGATAAACCTGATTTTTTGCCAAGTGAATGACACTTATACTATCACAATACAGCACCAACCTTTTTTGCTCCAACCCAAGTTCTGTGACTAAACTTATCACCCACAAAGCTTCCTTAACACCTTCAATGGCTGCCATATATTCTACCTCAGTTGTGGATAAGGTAGCGGTTGGCTGTAACATTGCTTTCCAACTAATAGGCCCACCTGCAAAAGTAAAGAGATACCTTGTTGTAGACCTCTTCTTGTCCAAGTCACCTGCATAATCCGCATCAACATAGCTCACAACTTGTCCTATTTCTTTATGATGTGCAATTAAAATACCAAAATTTACTGTACCTTTTAAGTACCTTAGAATCCACTTTACAATATTCCAATGCTCTCTACCTGGATTTTCTATGTATTTACTCACCAAACTAACCGCATGTGAGAGATCCGGTTTACTGCAAACCATTGCATGCATAAGACTACCCACAACACTAGTGTACGCACTTGAGACATGTTCCACTTCCTCATCTGTAGTAAGACACAAACTAGCAGATATCTTGAAGTGATTTGCTACAGGAGTACTTACTGGTTTAAAGTTTTTCATACTAAACCTCTCTAGCACCTTTTCCACATATCACTTTTGAGATACCCAAAGCTTTTTAGCCTTCCTGTCCCTCTGGATTTCTATACCAAGGATCTTTTTAACAACACCTAGATTCTTCATGTCAAATTCATTACTCAACTTGGACTTCAATGAATCAACCTCATGCTTATTTCAATCAACATGTCATCAACATACAACATCAGTAGAATAAACGAACCATCCTTAAGAACTCTATAGTAAATGCAACTGTCATATGGACTCCTCATGTAACCAATCCATACCATGAAGGAATCAAAGCGCTTGTATCATTGTCTTGGAGATTGCTTAAGCCCATAAAGTGATATGTTCAGCTTACAAACAAACTCCTCATTTCCTTGCTCTTTAAATCCCTCTGGTTACTCCATATAAATTTGCTCATCCAATTCACCATGAAGGAATGTCGTCTTCACATCCAATTGCTCTAACTCTAAATCGAGTAAAGCAACCATGGCTAACATCACCCTGATTGAGGTGTGTTTTACAACTGGAGAAAATATTTCATTGTAATCAACTCCTTCCTGTCCATACCCCTTAGCCACTAATCGAGCCTTGAACTTTTCTCCTTTCTCTGATATTGCTTCCCTTTTTTTATACACCCATTTGCAGCCAATCACCTTTCTACCTTTTGTCTTTCAACCAATTTCTAACTGTTGTCCTTGTGAAGTGACTTCATTTCCTCCATTATTGCAGTCATCCAATTTTTATTATCCCTACAACTAATAGCATCCTAGAAACAATATGGATCATCACTACCAACAACTAATGCAAATGTTACTATATCCTCAAAATCATACCTGACTGGCGCCTTATGAGTTCCTTTGTCCCTGCTTGTAGCAAGACCTTGCTGTTGTTCTTGTCGTTGTACCATCTTGCTAGAAGACTCCCCTTGAGAAGATTCTACCATATTCTTTTCTTTTTTTGGCTACGTTGTATCCTCTAGCTCCACCTGGACTAAATTTCACTAGCATGAGAATCTATCATCTGATTTCCTTCATCCCTATTTCTTTTCACCATAAACTCCTCATCAAACACAACATCCTTGCTGATGACTTTCCTATATGCAACTGGATCCCAAAGTTTGTAGCCTTTTACTCATTTTTCGTATCCAAGGAATATGCATTTCCTTGACTTTGGATCCAATTTAGACCGCTACTGCTCCTACACATGAACATAGGATGGACAACCAAATATTTTAAAAATGGAATAATCAACTATTTTACATGTCCAAACCTCTCTAGGATTTTGAAGTTAATAGCATTTGATAGTGATCTGTTGACAATAAAACATATCATGTCAACTGATTTAGCCCAAAAAGTTTTTGGCAAACCTGCTTGCAACCTCATGCACCTTACCTTTTCAAGAAGTGTCATGTTCATCATTTCCGTTACATCATTTTGTTGTGACCCACCTAGTGTAGTAAAGTGTCTTGTGATACCATCATCCTTGCAATACTTGATGAACTCCTTATCCTTATATTTCATCCAATTATTTGTCCTGAGATATTTGACTTGTTTTCCTATTTGTTTTTCAACTTCGGCTTTCCATTGTTTGAACTTAGTAAAAACTTCAGATTTTTGCTTCATAAAATAGACCCATACCTTTCAGGAAAAATCATCAATAAATGTGACAAAGTAAATTGCTCCACCTTTAGAAGGTATACTTACGGGTCCCCACACATCAGAATGTATGTATTGTAAAACTTTTTTGCTTGTATGTTGTCCTGTCTTGAAGCTGACCTTGCACTAACAATACTTGCAAAAACCGAGTTTACATGTTTTCACCCTTGTAAGCAAATTCTGTTTACGAAGTTCCAACAATCGTTTCTCACTTATATGGCCTAACCTCATGTGCCATAGAGTAGTATCATCAGTATCACAATCAACAAGAGTAGTTACAACTTACAACTGCTCCACCTGTAACTATATTCCCTATCAACTTGTATAAATTTCTTTCATTTTTCCCCTTCATGACAACCATAACCCCCTTAGTGACTTTAAGGACTCCACCTGTTGCCGTGAAGGTATATCCATTCGAGTCTAATCTACCAAAGGAAATTAAATTTTTCTTTAAATTCAGGATATGCCTAACCTCCCTAAGTTTTCTTACCATACCATCAATCATTTTAACTTTAATGGTTTCTATTCCAATGGTTTTGCAAATCGCATTATTACCCATTAGAACAATACTGCCATTATAAAGACTATAAGTATTAAATCATTCCTTATAAGGGCACATGTGATAAGAATAACCGGAATTTAAAATTCACATTTCAGTAAGGTAATTCGTACCTGTATTGATTGAGAGAAGATCTCCATCATTATCTGAACTGTCTCTTGCAACGTTAGCTTGATATGAAAACTGTCCATTTTTATTTTTCTTTTCCTTCAAATCTTTTTGGTGTTTTCTGCAATCCCTTTTCATGTGTTCTTCCTTTTTGCAATAATAACACTAGAATTTGCTACTCTTTCCCTTTAATTTCTAACGTGACCTCTCTTTGTTTCCAGACCATCTGTTTTTGCTTCTTCCACTCCGATTGTTTGATTCAGCCTTAGCCACCAACCCTTCTGCTTGGGAATCGTTTCCTAGCTTTCGGAGTATTTCATTCTCCAATAAAGCCATTGTCACCTCATCAACCTTGAGAATGTTTTTTCCAACTAATAATGTGGTCATAAGTGTATCAAAAGAAGCTGGAAGAGAAGCCAAAAGAAGAAGTGTCTTGTCCTCCTTTTCAATTTTCACCTCAACGCTTAACAGTTGAGTAATAATTTTATTAAATACATTGAGATGATCCAAAATATTAATTCCTTCATCTACAATTGATATAATTTTTTTTTTCAGAAACAATTTATTTGTGAGCGATTTTGACAAATATAAATTTCTATTTTTTTTCCATAATCTTAGAGCAGAGGTTTCATTCAAAACATTGTACTTTACCTCTGGTGCGAGACATAAGCGGATGGTGCTCATTGCCTTCATTTCAAAATCCTCCCAATCACCGTTAGACATGGTTGCCGACTTCTTTTCCTTGCCGAATAATGCTTTGATTAGTCCTTACTACACTATAATATCTTTAACCGTACTTTGCCACAGACTAAAGTTATTTTTCCTATCAAAGGGCTGCACCTCGAACTTGGTCATCGATAATTTCTTTGCCATTGTACTGAATTCTAGTAATCAAGAACTTGTTCTTAATTCCAATCCTCTCTGGCCGAACCCGGCGCTTTGATACCACCCGTTGTATTTCACAACAATATTCCAGTACGAATTAACAAGAAAATAAAATAGAAAATATCAAAGCATAGAAAAATAGGAGACATAAAGATTTACGTGGTTCGGTGATGTGCCTATGTCCACGGGAGAGAAACGATCTTCTTCACTATTTAATGTAAAATCCGTACAAGAAGTGTGTAATTCCAAACCCGAAAACCCACACTAAAACCCTTGTACACCCTTTCTCTCTCTCACCCTTTCAAAACCCAAGAAGAAGAAAACCCTATTGTATGGCTGCCCTCTTCTTTTCCTTTTTCCCTAATAAAAAATTAGGGTTTTCTAATGCCTTTTCCTTTCAAAACCACTGACTCCCTTATGGGAGTCCTTTTCTAAAACCAACTCTAGCCTTAACCATTAGATCTAGAGAGATCTAACGACTGTGGCTGAAAAAGGAAAGACAAAACCGACAGAGACTTTGAGTTGGAAGTTGTTCTTTCAATTATTCATGTTCTCCACTTGCTTAGAGATTAGCCATCCCAGCTGGAAAATGTGCTGGACTTGTAGGAGACTAGTGGAACTGTTGTGGTCATTTGTTTGAAGGCAATTTATTTTGAGTGAATATGGTGGTTTCTTATTTGTCTTGCACCAAACAAAGGATGGGCTTGATTAGTGATAGAGTTGATACAGCCTGGATGGATCTACTTATCGTGCTATCCTAATATCTCATATTGATAGGTCTAGGATTGCAATTTGCAACATCTGCATGTCACATGAACATCAATCACGCAGATTATTCTAGTGAAGTAGACCATACACATCAATATGCAAAAATGGAAATAGAAATACTTTGGTTGTAGCAACCATGGAAATAGACATCTCGCCGTCTCACGCGAGATGTCTCGGTATCGCAAGCTTTCTGCATGAAAAGGTCATGTAAAGCAAAAAAATAGGTCATGTACAGGATCTCGCGAGACACACCCATCTCACAAAACAATGGTCATTTTTAGCATTTTTTGCTTAAAATATACAGTGAGACGTGAGACAAGGTGTATCGCGTCTCTCAGCAGAAGAACACCCCATATCGTAGCTTTGTAAAACCTTCAAAAATCCTTTTTTTTGTTGTTATAAGTTCTTGTTAAATTTAACTTCTATAAGCTAAATCTAGGACTCCACTTGAGTCCATTTCGTTTGAGAAGCTAGATTTGAGCCGGGTTGAAAGATCGAACCTGAAACCCCAATTTCTAAAGGAAATAACCAAAATAGACATCAATTTCTGAAGTAAATCCGCTTAAAATTAGAAATATAAGTCCCATTAACCATTAACTGGTGCCTAGATAGTTATTTTTCATGGAGATGACAGCACACTCCACAGGGAGAAGGAACTTTTGGGTTTTTATCTAGACTCTTAATCATGTATATGAATCTTCCATTGTACACTGACCTTTCTGGAACAAGGTAAATAGTTTCTCGAACAAGATTATTTGTATGCTGTGTGTGTGTGTGTGTGTGTTCCTCCTTTGCATCCTTATTTTCAATAAAATCCGGTTATTCATTTAAAAAAGGTGAATATTCTTTGATTTGTTTCACTCTTTGAAGCTTGGTTCTCAGTTAACAAGGCTCTTACTGATGCAAGATGCAAAATTGCTCATATTCAAAGTTGTGGGCCAATTAATAGGACCTCAACCCGACCCAAAATTGAAAACAGTCTCAAGTCTGCTTCTCTGTGGCCCAAATTTTCCATGTTTAAGATTTGTGTAACGACCGGACCCAAACTTTCCTAGGTTGGGCTGAGTTGTTACAACTTAAACAAAACCTTTGATTTTGGTGGCGATTACATATCCTGTGGGCCTAAGATTGTGCAATTTCGATGTGATTTGAGAAAGCAGTGACCAAATTACAGACAAATGCAGGTCTCTGGCTGAAACTTTTATTCTTGTGATATTTGAGTTTCTTAATTTAGTCGTGAGTTATTTTAGACTACTTTCTTTCTTTCTTTTTTTGTTTGTAGTTTTAGTCTTGTTAGGTGTTTTTAGAGATTAGGAGTCTCTATCTTTAAAGCAAGCTTGATTTTTATTTAGTCTTGGTCAACAATTCATAGTCCTAGTGAAAATGGGAGTGTTTAAGTAAAATTAAGAGAGAAAACAGTATGCATGTTTGGCCCCTTGGTGATTCATAAAAGAGGTTTATTAGTCAAGAATTTCAAACTCAATAACATTTAAAATTTCTCACAAGCATCCATGTTATGTGTAGACTTTTCTCCGCATTTTTTCTTAATGATGAAGACTCCTTTGAAGCTTTACATGAAGGATCGGTGCTGACTCTGATTTTTTAGTGTGAGAAGAGACATAACTCCTCTGTTTATCCCTTGTGTGGTGCCGAATCCATATAATTCTTCTTCTTCTTCTTTTTTGTATGGTGGTTATTACTTATCAAATCCCTTGTTTAGGAATTGGTGCTGATGTTAGATCTTGATCAGGAGTCGAGGTTAGATTTCTCTAGTTTCATGATTCCTTGAATCTTGAAATTTAGTTATGATTTTAGTTCTTTTATTTTAATCTTGAATTCATGATTTCTAGCCTTTGTATATCTTTATTTATTCATCCAAAATCCCTACTCTCTATTCCTACTGAAACAATTCCAAACATACTCTAGAACTGCTCTTGAGAATTTCTTTAAATCCTGTTTTTCTTGTTCTTTTGAACTTCACCTGAAAACCACTAGTTTTCTCTCTCTTCCCCCCTCCTTCTCTCAATCCTAAATTCTTTTTTCTTTTTGATCTCATAATCCTAAATCCCTGTGCAACCCCAATTAGAGGATTTAACTCAGTTCTTGATAAGAAAAGGGGTTTCTATGTAGTAGGTCCATTGATCAATGAATTCTTTCATTGGTCAATGTAGCCTCTGAAAGGCACCTATTTTTTTTTTATATTAATGCTCCACACATGTTAGTCTGATATATGGTTGATGCTTCGCCAGCTAGAGAATGCATCTCCTAAGATGTCAGAAATTACATAAAACTGGCATGCCTAATAAATTGATAGAATACAGTTACGTTGCCACGTGGACATGGTAGAAGATTAATTAGACACAACAATAAATACTGGAATGACTATACATAGGTACCTTAATGAACTTGGTTTAAGATCAACTGGATACATAATAACAAAGGTTATCTCTGGTCTGAACAGTTTGAGAACATTAGACCAAACAAGGCAGGTATCCTTCTCAATGGTCTTGCTTTTTTCTTGGGGGATGCGAGGATACCAAGAAACCAATGTTCTGTGACATAAAAATAGAAATTAAATCTAGTTCAAACTTTGTTATTTTGTTTTTTCATTTTTATCTTGTGGTCTCCTGATTTTCTGTTGTGTTTTCCTTATTTAGTTAATTCAAATCTGTTGTTTGTCCTCTGTATTGCATGGACTCTGCTAAATGGATGAAGGACCTGTGTTGGACATGTGTTGGATTCTGACATTCAATGCATTTTGGTGTGACAGTTAGATTTCCTTATTTCTTTTGTTCTGTGCTTGTGTGACACAAATTAACATCTATCATCAATTATGAGTATTTTTTCTTTGCCTGGAGGAAGTTTCTGGATTGCAAAGGTATACACTTATATCTATGCCCTTACCTTTCTCTATATGGTACAATTCTCTAGATATCCCATTGTCTAGATTAATATGATGCATAATATGGTATGCAAAATAAAAATTATCTTTTACTTCATCTTAATATACTGCTGACTTCTTACATCCTATTTTTAGGGTTTGCTAAATTTGACACGGTTCTGATGCTTCATGCCCATGTCAAATTCTGGTACCTGTACATGTATACGGAGGCATTTCCTATCATGTAAACTAATGATTAAGTTACGTGTTTCTTAGAGTTGTGTCCACAATGGTGTTTCTTGGATGTGCCTGCATATGTGCCCCTTTGGGGTTTGTCTGGCACTACATATCTGCATAAAACCTTGACACAGGTGGCCTTGTCTGAATTACCTAGGTTGAAACTCCACTTGGGTTACATTTCCTTTCATATCAGAAGAACGCTTTACTTATTTCTAATAACTATGTTGAATTTTCATGTTCAACAGGCTAAATGGAAACCACCTAAAGCCATCAGGGGAGGAATACCTGTCTGCTTTCCCCAGGTTGGCTGAGAAGACATCTGAAATCCTGTTTAGCATCCTGATGGATTTGGGCATGCTTAACTGTCACTTTTGCTTTTGCAGTTTGGTAATTCCGGGTCACTAGAGCAACATGGA
Source organism: Platanus orientalis (assembly GCA_025762735.1). Classification (NCBI taxonomy): domain Eukaryota; kingdom Viridiplantae; phylum Streptophyta; class Magnoliopsida; order Proteales; family Platanaceae; genus Platanus; species Platanus orientalis. The sequence continues at coordinate 3,393 of JAOXJP010108561.1, read as the reverse complement.
TTTGCTAGAAACAGATTGTGGTCATTAGATAGTTGCCCTTCTCCTCTACCTCCAGCCAACAACCAGTCCTCTGTGGATCTCATCTTGAAGTCCACAGAAGAGGATCTAAAGATGTGGCCACACAGGTATATTTGTGTGCAGTTTGGATTAGTCTGACAATGACTGATGTGATGAGAGTACATGTATTTGTTTAAACCTCTAACCTCTTTTTCTAATGGTTTCCTGCAGTTTTGAGTTGCGGCTTCGTATTTCACTTGGTGCTGGCAAATTGACTCTGATCCCTCGGGTGAGGAATACCGATAACAAGACCTTCTCATTTACGTTCACACTGCGTAATTACTTATCCCTATCAGACATCAGGTTTGGCTACTAATTCATAATTCATTGTTGCAGTGCCGAAAAGCCCAAATCCTATTCACATATTTTCTGCTATTTCTTTTCCCACTTTTGTTATTTTATCCATTCCCCTCACAAATTATTTGGTTGGGTCAGTTGATTTCTGTTAGGAAGAGCCAAATTTGGAAGAAATTTCGCTGATTTCCTTTTCAGAGAAGTTGCATGATGCAGTTTGATTTTCAGTGAAGTGCGTGTTGAGGGCTTGGAGACACTTGAGTACTTCGATAATCTGATGCAGAGATATAGGTTCACAGAGCAGGCAGATGCAATTACTTTTGATGGCGAGGTACTACTTCCTGGCTCTCTTTTTTATTTGTAATTTGTGTTGTATGATCGTATTGTGCAAGTGTATAGGTGCTCTGTAGCTCGGACTAAACCCATTAGCTCAAGTTTCAACAACAACAACAAACAGCCTTATCCCAACTATTTGGCGTCAGGTTCAGAGCCGGCCTTAATAAACTACTCAAACCATTAAACCCATTAGCTCAAGTTTGCAAAAGGAAAAATCAAGAGTCTCAAGAACTCCATCATTTACTAACCTTTTGATTTTGTTTATGGAAATATGCCCTAATCTTCTATGCCAAAGCATGAAGGATTTCTCATTCACAACACTAAGCTTTATGCCAGCTTTGCCTTGCAAGGTTAAAAAGGTATAGTCAAAAGTAGGATCTAAGTTAAGCCTATATGATCCATCAATAAGTATCCAGCACCTACGGTGATGGATTCTTTAATCAAGCCAATAGAAGAACTATTAAAAGTAAAAACGAATCTAAAATAGGCAAGTCTAGAAATGGAAGTAAAGTTTTTGGAAAAAGAAGAAATATAAAGGGTTCTTTCAAGGTCCAAGACAAAACCAGACTATAACGCAACTCTGAAGGTTCCAACTGCTTTCACATGTGAACGCATCTGGTTTCCCATATAGATGCTCCGTTCAATTTCCATTAGTTTCGCTTCAATTGAGAAAACCTTGCATGGTATTGGTAACCTGGATTGTAGAACCAAAGCCAATCCACTAAGTATTATGAGGAACATCAACTTTATCAGATTCATAACACTCTAAGGAGATGGGTATACCCTTCTTCTCAAGCCAAGCTTTATGTATGGGACATTCCTTCTTCATGTGTCCTTGCAGAAGAAGTATTGCAGAGTGCCCAACATCTTCTTGTACTTCTTCTTTTGAGGAGCACCATTCCCTTTTCTTGCATGTCCTTTTCCATGAGTCACTAGATGATCACTTTCTAGTCTCTCCTGCTTCAATCTCTCTTCTTGTACACAGATGATTTGTAGTTCTGATGCGGACTACACTACGAAGCTCTTGTATGTTCCTCCACACAAGAAAGAAAGGTTCAAAACTTGTGTAATGTGTGGGTTGTTTAGGGTATTTTAGGGTCTGGGATACACTTGTAATAAAGCCTTAGAGCCATGGGCATTTAGGATTTTTTAGGCAAAGGCTTTTTTTTGGTAATAAGTTAAAATTACCAAGGGTAAATTGAGGAATTTATGGCTGGGTGACAACCTGGTTTGTTTTGTCTTTTTAGTAGTCAAAAATCAATGTGTTGGTCCCCTTTATGGGCTTGTTTACAGTCCCTAATAGAGGTTGGTTTTTAGTAGTAACCTAATTTTAGAAAGTCCTAAGTATTAAAGAGTCCTAGTGATTTAGGTTAGTTTTTAATTTTAGAAGGTTCTAAATTTTATGTTTTTTGGGACTTTAAAAGGGTGGGAACGAAATGTAATAAAATGGAGACGAATATTGAAATTTGAAATTTGGGTTTGTTCCCCTTTCGCATGGTTATAGCTGTGTGGTCTGTGGACTACCTAGGGTATATCCCTAGCTTTCTTCTGCTCTCTCTTTCTCTACTTCTTCTTCTTCCCTCTCCTTGCTTTTTCTCTCTCCTTCTACTATCTTCTTCATTCTTTCGTTCTACTTTCTTATTTCCCTGCTGGAGCATCATCAAAGTTGCAGATACAAGCTGTTGGACTCCCAAAATTCTGCAGAGCACATTTTACATACAACAAAGTCTTCCAAGGTTAGACCTTCTCATCAAATCGCCCCTTTAAGAAAAAGGTATTTTGATCTGTTTTGATTAGGGTTTTCTCTTCTATATGTTGTTTTTCCAATCCCTAACTCTCCATCCGATTCTCTTTTCATTATGTTGTTCTTTTGATCACTTAAGTCTATTTCCTAAGAACTATCTTCTGAAAATTCTAGTTTAAACCTTATTGTTAAAATCACCACACCCTGGAGAGGCCCTTTTGCTGTTATCTTTTTAGGGTTTTCTTCGTCAACCTGTTCCCCTTCTCATCCCTCAAACTCCTCTTTATTCTTCCTCTGTTCTGCTAGTTGTTAATTAAGAAAAAATATTGTGTTTTAGGTTATTATATTACAAGTAATACTGCAGACTGTTCTTTTACATTTTTTTTTATACTTTCCCTCATCAGAATCACTTAAAATTTTGCATGAATATCCTTTCTAGGCATATTAAATCACCAGTCAAAATTTTGTAGTGTCTGTAGAGGTATTTTGGTAATTTTATCATTCTACCAACAAATTCCATAAACCTAACAAGTTCCCTTTTCTTCTATTTCTTGCCTTCTTTTCACATCTAATCCTTCTACAATTTTTTTTTTCTTATCCCTAATTTTTTTCTCTAACTCCTTTTAGACTTGAGAATATTTGGTTAACCCTAAAGCCTGTTCTTGGATTCTTCATTTACGTCCTTGCTTTCGCACCTTTATTTTTGGGTCTATCTCAACAGGATATAACAGCCACTAGACTTTCCTACATAAACTTTTGTTGAAGTTTATTAATTTGTGTATCTCCTAACACCTTAAGGTTTTGGGAGAGTTGGTTAATTTACTGTCAACTGGGTATTAGAATAGGTTTGGTCGTGAGTTCAAATCTTAGTGGAAGTATTTTTCCGGATGTAGTGTTGTGCGCATGTGTATGCGTTGTGTGGACTTGTGCCTAGCTCCCCAAGTGTGTTCCTAGGAGCTGTC
>JAOXJP010108540.1:0-14177 GCA_025762735.1 Platanus orientalis | reverse complement strand
AGAACCCCTCATTTGCAAACCACTCAAGGAGTTGTAAGCATTGTAAGCATTCTCAGAGTGATCAATAAAGCTTTCTACATTTCCCTCCAAGTGTGAGAGTTGTGCACTAAGCCACTAGATGTCTAAGTGTTGACAACAAGGAAGGCTGACTTGTCTACTAGAAGCGGGAATAGCATAAGTGCCGCACGGTCTAAGGAGCTTGGAAAAGCTAAGTCCGTGACATAGAGCTCTCCTAAAAAAGGCTTCCAATTGACGCCTAGTTAATATTCTTCGATATGCCAAGCTTCTTGCACGGCACGAGCCAAAGTGGATTAATAATGGAGTGAAGTTGATTAAATACAATATAATCCTATCAAATGGCCTTTGTTAAATACAACAAAATTTGATCAATGACCATGAATGGCTTGATCTCAAAAAAAATTTGGGTAAAATAAAAACTTTTAATTCTAAGAAGAAAAGGGACTATACGTTCTTATGACTGCAAAGTTACTCCCAAGAAGGCGCCCCAGCCATGTGCAAAAAAGTTTTGCTCAAGTTGTGCAAATGGACCAGGGGTCCGACACTTTTCAAGGCTGATGTGTCGGACACCTGGTCCATGCGCACACCTGTGCACGAAATTTGTGCGCACAAATTCCGAGCTTGAAGGAAGGGCATCGCTAGCTACATTGTGAGTCTCCTGATTGGCATTCCTATTAACATATGAATAAACTACTTGGGAAACTTCATTACAAGTTATTGATATTGTTTTGATTCTCCATAGCCACGCTTCTTTTGTATTCTTTAAATAATTAATTGATAACATTGATCACATGACTTTCAATTATGAGCTTCCTAGCTCCTGTTGTCTCTCCCAAGTTAAGACCAAGAAAAACCGCGTTCGCTTCAGAAAACTCAACTTCTACCATTAATTCTTGTTGCTCACATTCTTACTTTATTATCTTTCCTAGAACATGTTGCATCCTCATTTATGTTGATCCACTAGCCCCTTGGAGGTTGCCGCTGCTTGAGGGGAGCAAATGTTCTATTTTCAAATTGTCTACTCCCGTAGGTTCCCAGACACAAAGGCTGGAAGGTGATGTTTTCAGGAAAACCATTGTTACGATTTTAACCCTATACACCCCAGCCTGTGTCAAGGAACATGAGGGGAGTAGAACATTTGCTTCCTTGCTTGATATGTTCAAAAAGACTTTGAGTTGGATGTGGTGATGGATTAACCCTTCCTTCTTATGCTTAGGTTTGGGTTGGTCCCAAACCCAGCCCAACCAACCCAAGTTACACCGCCAATCTTTTGACATCCAATCAATGGACGGCCCACTAATATTTGCATTGGTCCATAATATCTATTTATCGCCTCAGAAGGGGCTTGGATTATGTGCAAACGAATCTCATGAGAACTATGCAAACGGCACCAGAGGGGCTAACACATCAGTACCAAAAAGTGATTTACACTTTTTTTTCTTTTTTTTTTGGGGGGGGGGGCACTTATCACTTTTTGGCACTGATTTGTCCGCACCCTGATGCCGTTTTCACAGTTCTCATGAGATTCGTTCTCACCAATTTTTTTTCCCCTCAGAAGAGATGGCCATGGACATCTTAAGCTCAACCACAAGTTCAAATATGCATGCAATGAACTGCTCAGGGATATGTTTTCTAGTGGTTTTGGGGTTGAAAATACTTACTATTTGGATCTCTTAAAAGTATGACCATCCGTTTTGTCTTTTGCTTTGCCACCGATTTGTGATTTCATCACATCAACATTCTTTAATGTTGCAAAAGTGTCTTGAATTTAACCCAAATACAACCCATTTAGCGATCTGGAAAGTGACCCCTATGATTTGTTTTATGGCTGAAGGTGAGCAATGCAAACTGGTTTTGGGGGTTTTGGCCCGTGTTGGGTTGTAAGTTTTATTGGGATGCATGTTGTTAAATAAGAGGGATGTATAAGGGTTTTGGGAATGTGATGACACGAGAGATTTTGTTTGTGAGAGGGAAGAATGCTCTATAAAGAGTTGTTTGATTTTTCCTTGGGGTTTTCGTTTTTGGGTTTTGGAAGCTCGCATTTATACATTTTATACCATCTTTTTTCTCCGTTTGAGTAGAATTTCTTAATCGTCTTCACCCATTGATGTAGGCATTAAACTTGCCAAACCACATTAATTAATATATTGTATTGTGTGATTGTTCTTTTCCATTTGTTGCTTTCTCATTTTGTTTCATGTTGTCACAACCTTGAATGCAATCCATTTTTGTTCTGCTGTATGGTTTTGTCACAACATTAAGAAATACCTAAGCTATAGGGAGCTAATGGAACTTTTCAAAATATGTTTGATACAAGGGGAATTCTTTAGTCTCAAAATCTGTGGTGGAATTAATTTGATGGACGTACTCAATGCTTTGCATTGTATCTAGTGTTTGTCAGTGAACATAAAATTTCTTGCTGATGATGATTCTGAAAGCCTACTAATTTGCAATTCAAGATCTTCTACAGTTGTTAAACTATGTTAAAGTGCTTAGATCGTCTACAGCCCAACAGATAGACACCAACCGATAGACAAAACTATAAAAATTGGGCGAGCATTTTAAATTTGTTTGTTCAATTTGTCGTGCTGTATAGCATGCTAACATAGTTTAATGATTGTGGTGGATCCAGACTCCTGATCTGCAAATAGATTTTGTTTGAGACTTTGTCGCACGTTAAACTGAAAAGGAATGTTACATATGATGTTAAGAGTGAAGGAAAGAAAAGAACCAAAGATGTATAGGCCTTGTAATATGCTATTTTGTTAACCTTGGGAATATAGGGATTACAGAGTAACCGACTTGCCAAGGAGAAAAGAAAAGTGTTGCCTATCCAATTGGAGCATATCTCCAAGGATGTGTTTTGTTCCATCAATGGATACACAATGATGGGCCATGGCCCATTCATCTATCTTGTGGATGGCAGCCAACAACTAGATCTCATATCTAAAAGTAACTTGATTTATCAGATATATGGCTATGTTCAGCTGAATAACCATCCTTTATTTTGTACAAGTTATATTTAGATTAGGGGTGTGCATTGGTAGGCCCAAGGCAGGGTCTGTAGTGACATATTATGGGCTTGAGCTGGTCTCTAAGCCAATAAGGGCCCACTTTATTTTCTGGCCTCAGTGGCCCAAGGCCCATAAATTCATTATATAATCTAATAATTTTAGAGGAAATTTATGTAAGTATCAAGCCTTGGGCCTTAGGGTAAAGGTTAGCACAAGCATGGACCAAACTTAAGCCCAGACTAAAACTCAGGCCCCAGGCCCGTGGCATGTCTTGGGCTGAATTTTTTAAACAAATCTTGGACCGGACTAAACCCTAAACTCAAAATGGATTAGGATTAGTCAATCCCAACCCACGGAAAACTGGGTGGGTTCTCTGTCATAGTATAAAGATCTGGGCTGCATTGGGTGCTTAGCAGGCGAACCACGTAGGATCAGAAAATACCAACACTAATCCATTCTGAATGCAAACTGTGTTAGATTAGCCCAACCCTGACAGGAAAATAACCAGGTGGGTTGGCGGTTGGGTCAAGAAGTCTGGTGATCCGGAGTAGCAGATTTTGCTGTAGTTTTTGTAGCATGAACAAAAAAATACAAAAATACAATCCCATGTTAAAAGACAAAAAAACCTATGTTTTTTGTTCATGCTACAGCAGGGAGGGTGATCAGCAGTAGCAAATTTTGCTGTAGTTTTTGTAACATGAACAAAAAATTACAAAAAGACAACCCAATGTTAAAAGACTAAAAAAAACCCATGCTTTTTGTTCGTGTTACATAAAATTTTGCTACAGCATATTCTCTGGGTCGAGAATTGCCATCTTTTAATTTCCGTTGGAGGTATCTCCCTAGTTTTCAAAGTCTCACTCTTTATACAGGTAATAGTCAACAATCTACAGTACCACTTCATATGCACTTATGTCAGCTTGTCCATAGCATTAACACTCTAATACGGGCATGTGGTACACAATTCAGTTTTCAAACCCCTCTTCAACCAAAACAGCTTTCTTCAACTATCCTTCTTTGACCAAAAAAGAGCTTCACCTAGGAAAAAAATCAATTGTAATGGAAGAGTTGCTATATGATCACTAGGAGGCTAGTTGAGGTAATGTGCACAACATGATACCTATAAATTTTTTTTCTTTGAATCCTTTGGTCAAATGTAAAGAAATACAACCCAAATCTGAACCATAAGATCGATGCATGTAGTATGTGGAAACACTTATCACTTCAAAATTCAAACTCAATCTTTGGTTTCCATTTGCAGATAGATTCAAGCCGACATTATGGACCGGTTAACCAAAAAGTGTTTGCTCTACTCACTACTTAAACTACTCACTATCTCCATTTTTCTTGTGTACAAAACAATAGACAACCCATCTCCAATGGCCTTGAAAAATCTTCTCTTCCTACTCTTCACTCTTCTTTTACTTCTGAAACTTCAATCTTCATCTGCACAAAATGTAGTTAAAGCTGGGTACTGGTTTCCGGCCAGCAAATTCCCGGCATCTGATATAGATTCATCCCTCTTCACTTATCTCTTCTGTGCCTTTGCCGATCTCAATTCTCAAACCAATCAGGTCACCATCTCCACCTCCAACACAATCCCCTTCTCCAACTTCACAAAGACTGTCCAACAAAAGAACCCATCACTCAAGACCCTTCTATCCATCGGTGGGGGAGACTCAAACCCGGACACTTTTGCTTCAATGGCAAGCCAACCCAATTCTCGAAAGGCATTCATCGATTCATCGATAAAAATAGCCAGATCATATGGCTTTCATGGCCTCGACCTCGACTGGGAATACCCAGATACGGCTACTAAGATGTCCAACATGGGGATTCTCTTTGAAGAGTGGCGAGCTGCTGTGGTAACTGAGGCAAGAGCTTCTGGTAAGTCACCATTGATTCTAACTGCAGCGGTTTCTTACTCCCCTCGAGCCAACTCGTTGAGTTACCCTACTGAGTCTATACGAAAGAACTTGGATTGGGTCAATGTAATGGCCTATGACTATTATTCCCCAACAAACTCACCAACAGTTACACGCTCCCATGCTGCACTATATGACCCATCGAGTCAAGTTAGCACGAGTTCAGGGATTCAAGCTTGGACTCGGACTGGGTTGCCCTCTAAGAAATTAGTATTGGGTTTACCTTTTTATGGCTATGCATGGCAGCTGGTAGACCCTCAAAACCATGAGGTAAATGCACCAGCCAGGGGACCTGCTCTTCCTGGTAATGGGGCGATTGGTTATAAGCAGATCAAGGAGTTCATAAATAGGAGAAGTGCTACAACAACGTTCAATGCAACTATTGTTTCGAACTACTGTTATGCTGGATCAACTTGGATTAATTTCGATGAGTACCAGACGATATTCACTAAGGTTGCATATGCTAAGCAGAAGGGGCTGCTTGGATACTTCGCATGGCATGTCGCCAATGACAGTAACTGGGTGCTTTCTCAAGAAGGTTAGTAGCCATCTGCCTAAACCCTTCTTACAACACAACTCAATCCTGTGTGCGTTTAGTTGCAATAGTATCTCTTTTGCCTCAACTTCTGATAACAAAGTCACGGTCTGTGAGATTGATTAAATGTTTTTTTATTTATTCATTAGTGAATACTTCTCTCCACAAAACTGGATTGGCTTCTACATAATATAAAATGCAGTGCATCATTACTGTTGTAGAAAATACACATTAGACATGTAGCTTTGGATAGATATTAAGAGTAAAATAACCGACTCTCCCAAAACCTTGAAGCACTAGGAAAGACAAGAATTAATGTACTTCAACAACCCCAGGAGGAACACTGGTTTCTCGTGAATACTTGGGAAACTGGTGAGAGTCCACAATGCATGCACACATGTGCACATCCAACGCGTGCACATGCAGTGGCAGAGCCAAATGTGAGAATACACTTGTATTCTAATGGGCCGGATGAAATAGTACTCTCAGCTATAAGACAGTTGTCCCCCCCTCCCTACCGGAAAATGAGTTCACATCATCATCTCCAGTCTGACTGGAGTCATGGCCTGGTACCACTCCAGTACTCTCAGCTCAAGATTTGGTGTCTACAATGGTGTCCAGGGCACCAGGTGACTTCATTCAGAATAAAATGGGTTGGAATTTAAAATTTCATCTAGTCCCTACCCATTTTATTCCATGTGGAGTCACTTGTGTCCTGGACACCAAATCCTAGATATAACATACTTTCAGATTAATAAATACACAAGTATTTCTTAATTGATACTTACTGTAGTACCCTCATTTGACCCATGTGCATTGACTCAAAAACCCTTTGTCAGGCCACATGTCACACACCAGTTGGTAATGGAGTAGTATCTGTCCATTGAGATTGGAAATGATTTAAAATCCCTGAGAATCCTTACCCCTGGTAACAGGCGCCAATGGTGTGCCCCCAACCAGCAGACGACACGTCACATTAAAAAGGTGATCTACACTTTTTTTGGGAGGTGCTTTTCACTTTTTTGCCATAACTTGTTGCCGGCTGGTTGTGGGCACACCATTGATGCTTGTTAAGGGGGGGTGCACGTAATCTGCTGGCTTGCCCCCCTACAAGAATGTCCTGGCTCCACCCCTGTGCACACGTGCACGACTTTTGCCCGAAGAATAATTGACATGTTCTCTTTCTTTGAAGCAAATGTTCTGTGATAAAAATGCCTCTCTAAGTGTATATGATGAATTATAAACAGACATGCGTTGTTTTTGGGGGTAAAAGAGTCCAAAAAAGTGTTCAGTTGAAAAAGTAGGTGGTCAATAAAAGACATCAAATTCAAAAACACATCATGTGCCGATCAATGGCACGCCTTTAGATTGCAAACCTTTTTACCCAAAATCTTCGGGTAAGAAGCAGCCAAATGATAAGCCTAATCTAATCTTACCATCTTTGGATTATCATTTTGTAATTCTGATCCCAGATTGCAATCCTAATATCATATTGCATGCCAAATATAGCATGAGTATCAAACAGCCATATAAAAATCAATATTTTTGGAATCTTCTTTCTTGAGAACTGAGGATTAATGATGATTCTTCACATCAATTATTATATATTTCTATGATGAACTAGAACACATTAGGACTTCTTTTTTTTTTTTAATAAAAACATTAGGACTTTGCAATTAATTAAAACCGCTCATAGCAGGTAAAAAAGGGAGCCGTGTCCTTTGGTCTACAATGTTGGTGCTCCAGTGGTAGTCCCAGACACAGAGGTGCACGCCCATACATATTTTTGCAAATTGACTTTTCAAAAAATATGTGAACTGCACCTTCTTTGTGTCTTGGACTACCAGTGGAGCACCAACATTGTGGACCAAAGGATATGAATCAGTAAAAAGGTTTGCCCATAAACCCTTTGTTCGCGGTTAAGGCTTTAAAAATATGAACCTCTTTGTGCCTTGGACAACCAGTTGAACACCAACATTGTTGACCAGAGGATACGGCTCCCCTTTTTACCTACTATGAGCCATGGTTTTAATTAACTGCAAAGTCCTAATGTTTTTATTAAAAAAAAAAAAAAGAAGCCCTAATGTGTTCCAGTTCGTCATAGATATGTATAATAATTGATGTGAAGAATCATCATTAATCCTCATTTCTCAAGAAAGAAGATTCCAAAAATCTGGTGATATTAGGATTGCAATCTGGGATCAGGATTACAATATGACAATCCAAAGATGGTAAGATTAGATTAGGTTAATCATTTGGCTGCTTCTTACCTGAAGATTTTTTGAGATCATCTGAGTTGTTTGAAAAATCACATAAACTTGTAGAAGGAACAAACGAAAGTTGGAAGAAAAGAGGTTGTTTTATATATTTTTTTTGTAAAAAGACAAAAATGACATTATTATTAGCACGTGATTTACTCTATTTAACGTCTTTTTAAGTAGATGGTCCAATCCGAAATTACGCTACAATTTCGAATTGAAATTTTAATGCAAGTCAAAATTGCACTAAAATGCATTCCCAACTCACACATTCCAACTTAAATCACATCCCAAACGATCTTAGTCAAACCTCAGATTGTGATTTATCTCTAGATCACAATATGAGATTACTTGCCAAAGAAAGCCTTAATCTATACAAGAATGGTAAATCACATCCCCCCAAAAGGACTACATTGATCCCAACTGCTCCCATTGGTTCCTAAATTTTATATGAAATTTAAATACAGGATCCAATGTTGAGCAGCTGCCCTTTCCTTCCCAATACTCTCCCGATCCCAAAGAATTAGGTAGTATGAGTGGAGTTAGGGGGTGACACATCAGCATCAAAAAGTGATAAGCGCCCCCAAAAGAGTGTAAGTCACTTTTTCAACACTAATATGGCCACCCGTGATGCCATTCACACCTATTCATACAAGGGGGTGTTCGTACCAAATCAAAGAAAGCTCTCTTCCGATTGTTGAACTTCTGCTAAAGTTTTGAATATTTTGGTAGTTGACACATGGCCACAAATTAAAAACCCCAACTTTCACTTTTTCCCTTTTGTTGATGTTTTACCACATGTCAATTACCAAACTAGGCAGAAGTTTAGCAGAAGTCTAATAATCAGGAGAGGATCCGAGCAAATCAGTTGGCGTTCGGGGCGGTAGGTAATCCCAGTGCTATCACATTTTTGATAATTGAGTGGTACCTCCCAGGCAAGCAAATGGTATACGTATGCAAAATGTAGTAAGGAAACAATCTATAAGACATTTTTGTAAGAGTTAGTATGCCCCAAATCTTTGGTTTGGTTTTAGTCAGGTTTGTTGTTACATTGCTCTCATTGCAATAGCTCATCTAGAGTAGTGAGTGTTCTTCTGGTCTCATCATGGAGAAACTCACCATTGTTCACCTGTACTCATCTGGTGTCCCGTATGTGGTAAATTTGGATATATAGGAACCCTGTCTTCAGCAAAGTAATTCCTGAACCCTGACCCTATGAAGACAATTCTCACAACGGGTATATTGGAGCCCATTCTAAGTGCTCTGGGCCTGGCATCCTCATACACCCCTACCTATAACTTTAAAAAGACTTCTAACATTTTTTTAATCCCATAAACCAAACCTACCGACCCACACGGGTGAAACTGAAATTTGATGAAGCAGGCTGTTGTTCAGCTAGGCCAACTGGCCAAGCAGATGCCGGTAAGCTTTCTCGAGTCCCAACCCAACCAGGCTGTTTGAGGGTTTCACGACAGCATTTCTTTTGAAGCCGTAAGGTGTGTCATTCAGCCACTAGGCAGAGTAGTTGGCTGTAGGACCAGCAGGAGGCAAGCAGCCTTGCATACAGAACTTGTGGGTCGAAGAAGGCTTATTTGTCATACTCTTACAGAAAAAATTTGTATCCAGCCTCTTCCAGAGATTGGAAATATTTTGGATGACCGGAAAGTATTGCAAAGGATCACTCATACCCTCAAAGAAGGAAATGCAGTGTCTCACGTACAGTTTCCTGCAAACATTACTCTTGGAGGACAGAACACCCCCATCCCCCCCTCTCCTTTCATACAAATGCTTCCATTGGACAACCCCAGGCTGTAACCATCAATGTGTACTTAATTCTGCAAATATCCAATATGTATTAACCTTCAGGAATCCTCATGCTTCAGAACTGTTACAGGAGTGCAATAAGCGATCGACTATAGATTATCAGATGAAAGTCAGGCTTATCATACAGGGACTCAAGGCCCAACTGGACTATAGATTAATCAGATGATATAACATATAGCTGAATCAGTTCAGGAGGTAAATTATATGAAAGATCTCTATGTAAGAAAGTAAATTATGAACCAAAAACTATTAGTATTAATAAGAAATTGAGGTGAGTAATCCGTTACAAGATAACCTGCACCATACTAGATAAAAAGTAAAAAGTATATATGTTACAATCTGAATTTGAAGTTACCGTTCATCTAGCCACCAAGCACCCATTTTGATCATGAAAAACTACCGCATGCCATCAACCAATCACACGAGAAGAAAACATCATGAATCAAGTGCATGCATTAGATGTTGGAAGGATTTGGGCAATATTTGGTGCTCTATCACTCCACATGGAGCATTGGCAATATCTGCTCATAACTTTTCATAAGCACAAGCTGTATCTGCTTAAGATTCTCCATAATGCAGTGGTTTCCCATCAACATCCTGGAAGAGATTGAGCAGAAGCAAAAGGAGAAAAGCTTGCTGCTGACTCGCTACAATGCAGCAGATACGGCGGCTGACTGGATGACCCAACATAACTTGGTGAGGCATTGCTAGAACTTGGAATATAAGGAGATAGGTATCTTGAGTTAAGAGGAGATAAAGAAGGGTAACCCAAGGAGTGGGGCGAGACTAGGTGGGAGGCACGAGATCTTTGGGAAGATGCATTCCTAAGTCCCACAGAGATCCTGCTTAGACTGAGGTCAGGTGAGTTACTGTAGGACCTAAATGACTGCGGTACATATGGTGTGCTAGCAAGGGAGTGAGCCCGAGAAATTGACGAGGACCATGGTGATGCTGGGACTATTTGTATGGCTGAAGATGAAACTAATGACAATCCGACAGATGAAAATCCGGTAGAGGATGCCATAGAGACTGGGCTTGATGAAAGTAATGGAGTGCACTCTGATGCCGGAGGGTTACCTGTGCTTGTCCTAGCATCACGCTTGCAGATGGGGCAAAATGTCCGCCATGTAGTAAGCCAAGAATCCACACAAACAGCATGGAACTCTGTCAAAATTTCAAGAAAGAGCATTAAGGACTATACTAAAATCAAATAATAAAAAGGAAATTACAGTAACAACCATGGGTTTTCAACAAATCATATAGAGTAAAGATGAATATAGCAATGGAGTAAAATTTGGAGCTCAAAATTCATAATGTAGTAGGTGTACATATTTGCCCAGCCAGATTATAAGTTCTACAAAGTACAAAGATTCACCGAAAGATATGATAAAAATAACAGTAAAACCTTACCCACAAGTATTTTGGTTTGTAAGGGAGACAAGAATTTTACTCTTTTGAAAGTAAGAGCTACTTTAATAGCTCTAACAAAGAAACTAGCATTCTAAAGAAATATGTCATGGTGCAGCACTTGCATACTACCCACTACACCAACTTTTGGAATGTAATCAAATGGCAAAGTCCTTGGAATTATCCCCCCACCTAACCAAATCCATTTTCTTTCCAGTGTTTTAAATTACTGAAGCAACCTGCATTTCAATAACAATCTAATACCGAGATAAGTTGGGTTGGCATACTTCACTCGTACAGGAATACCACACAGAAAATAGGCCAAAGGTCACTGAATCAGGTGAGATCCTACACCCCAATAAAGCCTGTTCAATCAGTGACCCACCCATTGAATCCATTGATTGGTTAAGAACCTTAGAAACAATATCAATGGGACAACTTAATAACCATCCATTCTAGAGCTAAAACTTCAATGCTCAGAAATAATGGTTAACAATTGGGGAAAAGAAGTCCACACATCGGGTGGGTGGTTAGAAACATCCAATCCACAACATTCAGCTATGCACCATCAAAGAGCTTCCCAACAAAATGACCCAACTTCCAAAATTAATTGGCGTCAAAGGGCCATGTGCACATTTTGAGAAAAACCTCCCAAAAGAAGCATTATTCAGCCCATTTACCAAAACACAGTCAATAGCCAATTGATTTATTGTGGATTGCCAGAGAACACATACTATGGCAGCAAGGCAGTACTCTGAGCTTCTCTCCAACACTGTAGTCTTCAAGGCATATGGCACACGAACTTGAAGTACAGTTATCTTCTAAAACCGCTGTGAATATCAAGCTTGGCATTGCTTTCACTAAACTACTGCTCATGCCATGGAACTCCCGAACATGTGGAGCTTGAGGCTGTTCCCGTCTCACATGGCGTCTGCGAATGAAGAAACAAGTAGCCAGCACAATAGACATGGCAAGTATGGAAACAAAAGAGATGACCATGATTGACCATGCGGAGTTCTCAAATGTTGGGATAATCCACAGCTTCATATTGGTAAATCCAGCATACTTTCTGAGAACTTCACCTGAGGCTTTCGAGATAAACACAGCATGTATTTTGATACCCGCCGAACTTCCTGCCACTGCAATTTCCATGGGATGGTGGATTAGAGATGGATGCAGATTCAACAACAGTGTATGCCAGTCATTATTTATAAATAAACTAACTGATTTTTCTTTAAAAAAATGCTAAATAAATGGCAGGAGCACATAGCACTTTTATAAAAACTAAATGTATATATATATGTATCAGTTTACATAAAAGACAAAATATAAATACCTCAAAATTGCAGGTTACATTATCTTACTTACATGCAAAAATTCACCTTACTGTACTCAAAGAAAGTGGAAAAAATCTAGATACACACTGGAGAAAGTGATGAAAAAGACTCTTATTCATTGTCCACATAATGTCCCATCCATAGGGAGTTAAAAATAACTTAATTATGAAATCTGACAGCATTACTGCAGTACTTGTCCATTATAATCCAAAATTTTCTCGATGCCCTATTTGAGATGTCAGCACCATAATTTGGTCTAACAGGGACCCAACCCTTATTTATGCAAATTCCTCTAAATATTGGGTTTAGGAGATTCAAAATGACAAACGGGATCCACCAGGAGACTCTAGCTATTGTTTGGGTCAATCCAATAAAATTTGCCAGAAACCCTGAACTAATAATTGGTTTTGTAAAAAATGCCTTTTTTTCTAGAGAATAGACATTATCCAAAGATGTACCAAGAAGAATGCATTTTTACTAAAACCCATTATTGGAAAGTGAAGGCATATCCAGACAGACCATAGCATGGAAGAATATATCTAGAATATTCTTTTGGCTTGTGTCTCCCAAAATGCCCTTGAACTACCATAAATCTTAAGAATGCCCTTCCACTCCTAATTACCTATATACCCCTAGGTGAATTGACAAAAAGCCCATGTAGGGTTACATCATCTATTTAAGTATGATGTAGCCCAAAGGGTAAAGGCTCCTCCATTTTTTAATATCTTATCCAATTTGAAAGAAACTTCTTCTCCAAGAAAGGGATCTTCCCTAATTTTAGAGGTTTCTCCTCTAAACTTATAAGAGAAGTCTTCATCTTCAAAGGGACCTACAAATTTAGAGGAGTGAAGAAAGAGGAAGAAGATCAAGGAAAAAGGAGAAAGAGATTACAAATCCTTGTAAGAATTCCTTTCTCATTTAAAATTTTGTAGAAATTTTTCTTCATGCTAGGATAGAAGAGAATTAGATAGAACTTGAAATTATTGTGATAGTTTTGTTTGAATCTTTATGTTTGATTGATTGTGCTTTGATTTGCCTTACAAATCCCATGTCTGAATGCCAATTCATGCTTAGATAGATGGATTTGTTATTAATTTTCATGAAGTTATATGAGATTGTTTAACTCTAATTAGGTTATGTATAGATCTATGTCAATTTTGTATAGTCATGCAATTTCTCAAGAACTAGGAACATTGATAAGCATTTCTTGTTCAATTCATGAGATCTATCAAGTTCATATAGTCATCAAGAAATTTGAGTTCATGGGAGATTGGTTTTGGCATCAATTCATGGATTAACCAAAACTACTCTTGTTTCAAGTTTTTGTAAGTTCCCTTTTGATATTTTGTAATTTCTATAGATTCTTACATGTTGTAAGACTATATTGAGGAGTTTTGGTTGATGATTTTCTGTCATAAGCTTGTGTGGTAGATCAATGAGAGTATGTAAGTTAATTTTAGTGAATTTCTTTAGAATAATCTTATAATTATGGTTTGAATTGTTAATATGGAGATCAAAGCTTGATTCAGAGGAAAAACTGAGCAGAATTGTCCAAGGAAATGAGCAAAAATGAAACCATTCATGCGGACTCTGGACCCAGAACCACCCTCAAGGCAGTGATCCTTCACAAGACCACCCAATGATCAACGGTCCTAGGAATGACCATGGGGCTAGGCCTTGTGGCCGGACACCGCTAGCTCACAGTAGGCGGTTGTCTAGATGACCATCCAACCCAGTAAGCCAAGGATGTGGTCGTTCAAACAACTGCCCACCCCTGTTTGGGTTCGAGTTACAACCAAGATTGGTCTCCAAACTGATGCAGCATGTGATGCAGGACAAGGGAGAAGATACCAACTGTC
>JAOXJP010108507.1:0-14178 GCA_025762735.1 Platanus orientalis | reverse complement strand
GTTTCTTTCTATTTTCTCGAGTTTGTGAGCCTATATATAGGGCTGCATGTTTTTGTATTGGTATGATAAAATTAATAAAAAATTTGGCCGGTTTCTTACTCTCCATGAGTGGAACTCCTCTTCTTCAAGTTCAATGTCAAAGCTTGAACCTAGGCAGGGTTTTCTTAGGTATGGGGTAAGGTTTTCTCCACAAGGTACACTTTTCTCTTCTCTTATTTCTTCTTCTTTTATTCTTCTTTTTCGTTCCTTTCTTTCTTCTTCTTCTTTTTTTTCTTTCCTCCTTTGTTCTTGTTGTTATTATTTATTGTTTTCACTTTTCTCTATTAAAGAATCTTGGAGGATCTGAGTTTTTATGATTTGATAAATCAAATCAACTCCAAAATTCATGAAATTTTGACCGTAGATCACTAATAGGCATAAGAATCTATCATTAAAATTTCATGAATTTCATGAATATTAGGTTTCTACCTAGAATTTTCATACTTGCCCTTTTAGGTTTCTTTCTTCTCTTTTCTCCGTCTTTTCTTGTTTCAATTATTCTAAACCCCACTAATCGAGTTTCTTCTTCTATTTTCATTAAATCTTGATTAGTTAAAGCATGTTTAAAGTTTAATTCTTGGTTCTTTAACTTTATTCTTGCTTTCGATATATCACTTTAGGTTTTAATGGAATTCTTGGCTATCATTCTACATCAATTTTGGTATCATATCTATTGTCATACATCAAGTACCCTTACCGCAAGACCGGCTACCCAGTTAACCACTTTCAAAACCTCAAACCATCCATAACTTCAAGTCAAAATGATCATCTAAAAAAGATGAAGATCATCTAATCTGTTGTCTTTACATTGTTTCTCAACCATTGAATTGGTGATAAATCCAATGGATAAGATTAAAAGCTATTTAGAATTGGTTTACACTTAGGTGACCTTTCCATCTTGTTGGAGGAATTGGTACATGAGAGACTCTCCATATAAGAGAGTTTCTTAAAAGAGAAAAAAAAAAGGGAGTTGTATCTTTTGACTCGTCTTCTCTAATGATTTTCTCTTTGGTGGGTTTTCTTCAAGACGAGAAAATAGGTCTTTTTCGGGTTATAAGAAAGGTGTTCTTCAAGGTTTAGAGAGAGTTACGGGTGTAACAAGTTCTCAGGCTTTTTAGGGGCTTGGCTTTGAATTGAGAAAAGGGAGAGTCCTTTTAAATGTAACTTGTGTTTCTCTGGTTTATAGAGAACACCCATGGACATAGGCCAAAGAGCTGAACCACATAAAATTCTCATCTTGTGTGTGCTTGTTGATTTCTTTTCTGTTGTGGTATCCTTTATTGCATAGATCGTCACTTGTCTAAGCCTCTATCTCATCACAGGGAATATCAAGGTTGCTTCTAGAATGCTAACAACTAGTATCAAAGTTTTTGGTTTGTGTTTGAGATGAAGAGAAAGAAATCGGTAAGTTAAAATGGTATTTTTATAATAAGGCTTAAAAGCCAAAGGTATTTTAGGAATCTATAAGGCTGGTCAGCAGCTAGTGTCCTCGTCTTTAGTTGGTCCTCAAAGTCAATAAAGTGGAGCCCATGATGTGCTGATTGACAGCCATTAAGAGGTTCTAATTCTTGGTCTTTTAGTTTAGGAAATTTGGGTTAGTAAGTCTTTGTCTTTAGCTAGTCTTAGGCAGAAAATTTAGGAGTTTTTATTTTTGTTTATTGCTATTTTTTTTTAGTTTTTAACCTATCTAAAGAAGGTTGGTCGATTGTAATGGGTAGACATGAATTTATGACGAAAAAAAAAAATTTGGTTTTGGTTTAGGTTTATCCCTTCTACCCCCACCCTTTTCACATGGTATAGCCATGTGGAGCTCTAGGGTACATTGCTAGTCTATCTTCTGCTTCCTCTACTCTACTTCTATCCTTATCTTTTCATCTCTTTTTTCTCCAATCTTCTTCCTTCTATTTAATATCCTTCTTCTATATTAGTCTCTTCTCTTCCTCCTATATCTTTCTTACTGATCTTACATCCTAACACCTGTCTGGTGGACCGAAGTCATCCAGGAATTTCAAAGCTATTGGAATTAAGGTATATAACAGAGAATACTCAACTCATGACTGCAGACTGCAGCATCTCTGGTAATTATCAATCTAGTCAGCCCTTTCAGAGACAGATATTCTGATTTGTCCGTTGTAAGGTTTATCTTCTAATTAATGCTCTTCTCTACCCCTTAAGTTTCCTTTAAATTCTTTATTTTTGCTGATTTCTGCAGACCCTTCTCTATTAAAGAACTTTGTTCTTGAACCATCCTTGCTGAAAATCTAGGGTGCTTGTAACAGTGAAATCACCCCCACCCCACCCATAAATCCTGTTTCCTATTCTTTCTTTTCAGGGTTTTCTTCCTTAACCCATCCCTCTTATTATCCTCCTAATCTAGAAGCATCACTGTTTTTAACCTTCTTGTTACAAGTATATTGTAGACTGATACTTATATATCTTTATATAGTTGTACTCATTAGAATAATCTGAAATTTTGCATGGTGATACCTTAGAAATACATCTAATATCATGTAAAAGTGCAGAGTTTTCTGATGCATATGTAGGGGTATTTTGGTAATTTCACAGTTCAGCCATGAAATTCTAGAAACTCTAAAACAGAAAGTCTTCTCTAATTTCCCCTATTCTTCCTCCCTTTTCTTCTCTAATTATTCTGTTAAATCTATTTTCTTACTCTTAATTCCTTTCTTCAATTCTATTTTAAATTTTGATTCTCTGGGTAAAACTATTGATACAGCACAAAATTTCAAAAGCTTTAGGGTTAGTTTATGTAATTAAGATTAGGGAAAAGTCACCCAAAACAATCAAAAAGAGGGATAAATGGGAATTAGAAAAGACAGAGAGGTTTAGGATGCTTAGAAGATAATTAGAGAAGAAAAGAACGAAAAAAAAAGCCAAGAAAATAGCAAGAAGGGCAATTTTGGAATTTCTGGGTGGGAAGAACCCACAAAATTACCAAAATACCCCTACTGACGAATCAGAATTTTATGAAATTTTACAGGGAGTTAGATGACCCTTAGAGGGATTTCCATACAAAATTTCATTCAATTCTGAGGTCTCTAGGTATATAAAATTTATAAAACTTAGACATGCAAGTATGCTTAAATGGAGGTTTTAGCAAAACCAGTAGAAGAAGAAAGATTAGGGGGAGGGGCCCATGGCTAACACACTAATTTTAATTCATAATCTTCAACTGATCTTATTCATGTCGTTGAGAACTTATATAGGCTTACAAGTCTCACAAATTAGAATCAAAGGAAATAGAAATTCTTAACAAACCACTTACTAAAAACTAAAACTTACTAAATAACAACTTTCCTAAAATCTAGAACTTCCAATTAAACTTTCTAATATTTTAGACTTCTAAAACTAGCAATGGGGCTGTCAACCAAGCCTAAGTGGGCCCCCTATTTATGGTCTTTGAAGATTCTCCAAGACCCCTAAATAAGGGGATGTTGACCAAGTGGTGTGTGACCCGTGTTGACTTAAAAGAGTTCCAAAGGTGGCGAACTCTATAGCTGGATGACCAGATCATGTGGGGCCCTCTTGGCTAATTTTTTTAAGCCGCAAAAGAGCGAAAATTAGATGTTGTTGTCCCCCACTTAAATACCTAAAGTCCCATGGAAATTTTTTCCTTTATCACAACTAGAACCCACCCATAAAAAGAAAATAAAATAACCTAGCAAATTGCCTTATTACAAAAACATCCCTTGACCCAAAACACTTAAACGTTCATCTAAAATATTAACTTGAACCTAGCCCTCTTATGTGAGGGTACATACAACATTCTCTTTATGTTGTCCGCATCATTCTCCCGAGGTGGGGAGAAATTTGAACTCGAATTTGGATGCGGCCACTCTCCATCACAACTTCTCTTAGTGGATCAGTCCGAGCTTCATAAAAATGGGCGATGATGTGGTGGAGAACCTATGATAGAAGACTTGCATGCACCTTCTAATATAGGCGGTTTCCTTGTCTTGGATTGCTTCTTTGATCTAGACCTTATCCTTGAATTGGTTCATTTCCGGGTTTTGACTCGAATAGGAATCTTCTCGCATCTTGGTAAAGTCTTGCTCTTAGGCTTAATCCGTTGCATGGTTAGTGGTGGAAGAATGGAAGTAGATATACATGTCACACCATTCTTTTCTTTGTCAATTGTTGTGCTCATGATTGGGGTAGACAGTGATGATATAGAAGCAAATGGAGCTAATAGATTTCCCATGGGGTTAAATAGAAATTTTGACAAAGTAGCATTCATAGACTTCATTTACAATACAAGTGACTCCAAAATGCTTTTTATGTGACCCAATCTCTGATTTATTTCCCTCGTTTTTTGGCGATTATGAGCAAGTTGAGAAGCAATACAAATAATGTGAAAGTATCAACTAGGTAGGAGAAGGACCCTATCTAGATAAGAATTAGCTGGAACTTGGCTTTGATACCAAAATTGATGCAACACAAAATTGCAGAAGCTTTAGGACTAGTATATGTAATTAGGCTTAATGAAAAGTAATCCAAAACAATCAAAGCTTGGGGGATAAATGGGAATTAGAAAGGACAAAGCTTTAGGATACTTAGAAGAGAATTTGAGAAGAAAATAATGAAAGAAAGCAAAGAAAATAACCAAAAGGACAATTCTAGAATTTCTTAGTAAGACCCATGAAATTACCAAAGTACCCTTAGTGACGCATCAGAATTTTTTGAAATTTTATAAGGAGTTAGATGATCCTTAGAAGGATACCCATACAAAATTTCATTCAATTCTGAGGTCTCTAAGTATATAAAATTTATAAAACTCAAACATGCAAGTATTCTTTAATGGAGGTTTTAGCAAAACAGGTAGAACATTAGAGAAGAAGATGCCGTGAGAGGCAAGAGGAGAGAAAAAGAAGAGAGAGAAAGAGAAAAGAGAAGAAAAGGGGGGAGTTGTTAGACTACAACCCCATGACAAGAGAGAAAGATTAAGGGAGGGACCCATAGCCAACACACAAATTTTAATTCATAATCCTCAACTGATTTTATTCATGTCGTTGAGGCCTTATATAGACTTACAAGTCTCACAAAAGAAAAAAAAAATTAGGCATCCCCAAGCCACAAAAGAAAGCCCAAACAACAAAATAGAATCCAAAGAAATAGAAACTCATAATAAACCACCAACTAAAACTAACAATGGGGTTGTTGACCAACCCTAAGTGGCCCCCTATTTATGATCTTTAAAGAATCTCCAAGACCTCTAAATAAGGGGATGTTAACCAGCTAGTGTAGGCCCCCTATGTTGACTTGAAAGAGTCCCAAAGGTGACCAACTCTATAGCTGGACGACCAACTCATGTAGGGCCCCCTTGGCTGAATTGTTTAAGCCACAAAAGAGGGGAAAATAGGTTTTGTCATCCCCCACTTAAATACCTAAAGTCCCATGAAAAAATATGTCTTTGTTACAAATAAAACCCTCCTATAAAAAATTTTAAATAAAAAAAAAAAAAAAAACTGGCAATTTGTGCCTTACTACAAAAACATCCCTTGACCCAAAGGACTTGAACACTCATCTAAAATATTGACTTAAACCAATCCCTCTTATGTGAGGGCACAGACAACATTCTTTTTATGCTGTCTATCTAACTATATGCAGTTCTTGGTGTTTTAATTTTGTCCTTGCTTCCGCTACACAATTTTAGGGCCCGTTTTAATAGGATATACAGCCCATAGGTTGTCTTACATCCAATTGGTTTCAGAGCTTGTAATATCTTGCATCAATCCACAATGAAAATAAAGGCTTTCATTGGTCAATTCCCTTTTGGAGAAATTTGATGGAAATGGTAGTTTCACTCTTTGGCAAAGTAAGGGAGAAAGATTTGTAAGTACAACAATGTTTGTACAAGACATTGCAAGGAAAGAAAGGCAATTTCAAGGAAATCGAAGATAATGAATTTTTCTTTAATAAATGAAAGATGATGATTGGCAAGACATAGAAATGACTACAGTCAATACCATTCGTCTTTGTCTTGAGGATAACATTTAATTTAACATTATGGAAGAGGATTCGCAACTGTTATTATGGAAGGAGTTGGAGAAACTATGCATGGCAAAAAATCTTACAAATAAGCCATATCTGATTGTGAGGGGAATGTTGTTAATGTAAAGTTGTAAATTTCATGAACTGTAAAATACAAGTATTGTGTAGACTAGGACATGCAAAAAGTCATGTTAGAGTCCTAGAAGGTTGTTTGGTTCGAACTCCATGAAAAACTACCCAAAGCATGAAGAACTATCTCAAAGTGGGGTGAACCGAATCAAAGGAAGCCAACCGAGAACTTGAAAATCACTCTGAATGATTCACACTTCATCTTGAGCTCACAACAGATAAAACGGGTAAGGTGGCATAGCCACAGTGAATCAAAGGCATAACAAAAGTTTCCAAATGTCTACGGACCTTGGAGGAGCGATCCCGAAGTCTCTGGCCTTTTCCAGGCATTTTTTAAGATTATAGACTTTGGATCGATCCAAGGCCCATAGTTCGACCCAACTTATTTGGATTGATCCAAACTTATCTGGATCGATCCAAGATCGAACTAGGCATTCTCAAGTATCATTTTTGCTGAACACTGAGCACCAGGATCAATCCAAAGTGCCAAAAACGCCCAGACTAGTTTGATAACTTCGAATTTTGAATCAAAATCAATGGTGGACATGATTTTTCTGTTAAAAAATGTTCTTATCCTATAGATACTATGATATTAGGTCTATTATGAAAAGGGGTAAGCGCCAAAGAGCAAAGTAATTGGTCTGGAACCACATTGAATATATATATATGGTGTACATACCAAAATGCTCCTACACCCCTTTACATCAACATGTTGACATTCTTCAAGCTAGACATTTGTGGAGGCCCCCTTTGAGTTTGGCAGTCAAGCTTAATTTCGATGGAAGCTCCTTCGGTAACTTAGGGCCCTCTAGCATTAAAGGTATATTGAGAGATTCGCAAGGAACATTTCTCTGGTCCGATCCGATTGGGTGATTCCATTATAGTTGAAACTAAGGCAATGCTTTGTGGGTTACGGTTGATAAAGTCTTTGGGATACATGCACCAACAAATATTAGTGGAAAGCAACTCAAAATGCGTGATTAACTGGATGGCTGGTAAAGCTAACGGTCCTTAGAGGCTATCCCACCTATTTAAGGAAACCATTTCTCTTGGTTCATCCCCAAACATATCATTCCAATGGATCCCAAGAGAGGCCAACTCAATAGAGAATGGTCTAGCAAAGGGGGGTTCAAAAAGAATCCATGTATTTTGGGATAACTATAAACAGTTCCACTTTGTAGTGGTTTTTTGGGGGGCGTGTCCCCACTTTCTTATCATTTTCTCTTGGTCTTTGCCTTTTGTACTTCTCCTTCATTCTTTATTCTAATATATCTTCAAAGTTATCCATAAAAAAAATTGAATTAAACACACCCAAGTAGCCAAAATTTTAGGAGTTGAAGAATGGAGTCAATGAGAAGGAATTAGTAGAGTTTGGATAAGAAAGGGGGAAAAAAGAGGGTAAAGAAACCCAAAAGGGCAATTCTATTATTTTTTTGTAGAAATCCAAAATTACCAAAATACCCTTGGTTGTATGTCAAAAAATTCTGAAATTTTCCAAGATAGTTCTAACATACATAAGGTTCCTATGTTCTAAATTTCATGCCATTTTGAGGATATCTGATTTATCAAATTATATAAACTTCAGTCCAGCATGTACTTTTAATGTAAGAACATAAAAAACTAGTGGGGAATCTAAGAGTAGAAGATGCCAGGGAAGAAAGGGGGTCAAGGGGAGTATTAGGAGTTTTGTAGGGGACCCATTGAGGAACAAAACTCAAAAATAAAAGAAGGAAAAGGGTGAAATTATAGGGGGGCGATTTTAAGGTTATGGAAGCCTAGAATTCTCAGTTTAAGGAGGCTTAAAATAGGTCAAAAGAAAAGGGTTCAAATAAGAGAATGTTAGGGGAAGGGTTTTTTTTCATAAAGTTAAATAAGATGATACTAAAAATAAACCCTGAAAATAAAGACAGAAATACCTCAATTTGATAGTACCAATTTGGACTATGATATGTTCTTAAGAATCTAGGAGTTAACCTTTGCTATTCTTCAAATTTCTGATTTCAGCACCTTGAAATATTCTAAAATCATATGAGATTGCAATAACTAATTAATGGAGAAGAGGATTAAGAAGAAGAAGAAGAAAAGAAGAGACTAGAAGGGAGGAAGGGGAAGAAGAAGATAGAATAGAGATAAAAGACAAAAGAAAGAATGAGAGATAGAGGGGAGCCCAATGCTGCAACCCTAGAGGGGAAGGTGATAGAATGGGATATAACACCCAAGGGGAAAACCAACTCAAATTCAATTCATCTTTATTGTCTCCCAATAAAAAAAAAAAGTGCAACCCTATACATAGGTTCACAAACTCAAGAAAATAGCAAGAAACCAAATTATAAACTCCTAAATTGCTAGTTTACTTGCTACCGAAGATATTCTTAAACTCAAAACTATTAAAACATAGATTTTCTAAAAACCCTTCTAGAGGATTTCGACCAGCACTCTAAGAAAACCCCACTTTGACTTATTTACTCAATAAAATTACTAAAATACCCTTGAAAAATGCTTTATTATAAAAAACCTTTATCCTTAAAAAACCCAATTTAACTTATGGCATAAGAGACCTTACTACATGATTATTAAAAGGCATTATTACATGATTATCACACCCCTTACAAAACCTTAATTAAACCCACATAAAACATACAACTTGAATATAACTCTCTTATGTGGGGGCACATACAAGAACCTCTTTTCGTTGACCGCATCAAAGATACAAGAATTAGTTTACTTCAACACCCCCAAGAGAAAACACTATTCTCTATGGGGGTGTTGAAGTATATTAATTTTTGTATCTCCTAACACCTTAAGGTTTTGCGAGAGTTGGTTAGTTCGCTATTAGTAAGATATATGCCAAGTATATCAACTATAACATCTCCTATGGTCTTATGATTTTATGAGTGACAGTTAATTGCTTTATTTAAGATGGAATCAAAGCAAGTTTTAGGTCATGAGTTTAAATCCCCCATAGAAGAAATTATTCTCTTGGGTCTCACACTTGTTTTACCCTTGCAGTGCCAAAGTGTGCAGGCCGTATCCAAGAGTATTCCTCCTGAAAGGGAGTATTAAAATATATGTTAAGTATATTAACTCTAACCATTCCTATCACCTTAGGGTTTTAGGAAAGACAATTGATTGCTTTATTTAAGAGCCCTCACCCATACACTTATGTACAATCTACTTAAGTAGGGAGGTAACAGACCACAATTACTGTATTTTAACACTATTGCCTACCATGGTCTATCGCATGAGGAGCCAGTATCCAAAAGGTTCTTAGTAATTGGATTCTAAACGATCTTAGCCATAGTTCGTACATGAGAAGGTCAATAAAATGTTGAGGACTCTTCATCTCAAAGGCTGCAACAATCCATATTCTCTTGTGCGTTCCCAGCCAGCTTGGTTCTCTAGGAGGGAGTACAAACAGAGTTGTGTAAATGTGAGCAGCCTATAGCCATTGAGTGCTAAGTTCATGACAATTTCTTTTGTTTACCTCGTGTTCCTCACTTTATACAGTAGTTTATAATGATATAATGATTTCAAACATGTATATTTGTGCTTCTTTAATAATCTCTTGGAATATCAATGAGTATTTCCCAACATTTGCAACATTTCCATGATCTTAAGTTAATATCAAATACAACATTTTTTAAATGTGACTTTTCATTTCAAGTGATCCATTTTCAAGTGGTCCCACTCATTTTCACATTTGACTTCGATTGACTACTGGTATATCACTTGTATGCAAAATTACAATTAGTTATTGTAAAATAATATGATATATGAATTGCAAAATCCCTACTTAGCAGAGTGACAGGAATATCCTAGTCCTTTGTTGTGCAAGCGTTGTGCAAACACCTATCTTAGGAACCTTCATATGGCTCATCAATAGCATAGTTACTATTAATTAATGACACATTGTAATACTCCATGGCTACTAACTATATTTATGACAGTTCCAATGGCTACCCTATGCACAATGAGCAAATATGTGAGGAAGGAAAAGAGATGCACTATAACTAAATCAATACCCATGCTAATAGTCAGCCTTAGATTTTTAAGAAAACAGAAAATGCAATTGCAACCAAAATAGAAGGCTTTCTAAAAATATAGTTATCCAACTGATGAATATACCTCATATTATTGTGGAAGTAATCATCATCACAAAATTCTTCGCCTGAATGATGGAAGGATCACTGAACTGGCATATTAGACCATGGATTTAATGCAGGTAAGTCATCCGAAAAATATCTTCTCCTGATCAACTGAAATATTGTTCCCACTAATGTTAGATGCAACAGTTACACAAGAAGCAAAAATGAAAAGTAATGACTGGAAAAAATAAAGCCACAATACAGACCATATGGAAGAACTTCATCATGGCTTCCTTGTCATATCTTGCTTCTTTGGCAGCCTATAGATGTTAGAAAAAAATTAATAATCATATACATTACCAACTAAGTCTGAACCAACAGAATAAGGAAATTAATCAATTACCAATTGAAAAGTTTTAGAATAAAGGCTTAAAAAATAGTTTTAAAAAAAAAAAGCATATCTCGCTTCTATAGAAAGTGCCCAAATTCAGTATATCATTTCCCTACCCTTTAAACCTCCATTAGAATTAATGAGGTGAATATTCCAGTTCTGCTCAAGACTTAACCTAGCTTTCACTTTTTGCTTATATTTGTTACAATAAGATTTATAAATGTTAGTTGGGGTCCCATATACAAAGCGTAGGTACATCATATGAATGTATTGGCTAATATAAACTTATTATGTACCATTTCAATATTGTAATTTTAATTAAAAGTATGATACAATATGGTATATTTTCATTTACTGCGCATGGATTGGTATCATGACACTAGGATGTGCATAAACCCAAAAAAAAACATAAAAAACAAAGCATACTATTATTACATTAAATACAAAAATACAGATTAAGGTTTCTAAAAGAGCTAAACAATTAGTTAATAGACTATGAGCAGTGTAGCAACCACTCTTGTTTTTCAAAAAATATATAGAATATGAATGGAAAAACAACTTGGTATTGGAAACTCACAAAGCCAACAAATTAAAGAGTCTTAAGAGCTAGAAAGAAAATAAGCAAAATACAAAAGAACAATGGTTACAACTTTTGACATCTTTATAGTTAAAATTAAAAGAATAATAGATATACTTCACATATAAAATAAAGAACATTCTTGGAATCAATCAGAGTGTTTTCCTGGCATTAACAAAGAGAGTTCCCTTCCACTCATGGATTAGACAGTTTTCTCAATGTTGACGAATGGGTGATGCGTCAGTCTTGCACTTTGGCAACTTGCCGGGGTGGTTAAGGTTCTACCTGATGGTGTATGAAAAAGGGAAGTCTTCCTTAGAAGATGCCTCATTAGTAGATTGCAGAGGGTTGGAGCCTGAGAAGAGTATCCAAAACCAAGATTGATGATGGACTAGGGTCTGAGACTCCAGTTGCTGATAGAAGAATGAAAGGTGGTCTGCTTCTCTTCTTCTCTTCATCTAAATTAGAAGCTTGCCAATTTCTGAAGAATGGCTGGAGAAGATATAATGGCTGCATGATGTAGGACCAAAAGGAACAATTATGGGATCTCTTCAAAAGGGTCAGGGTAGGTTTAAGATTTATTTGAGAGGACCCGTGAGAATCAGTTATGAAGGAATATGTTAGAAATTCAAAGAAACTTTTCACAAACAAGAGAATAAGAACAAAAGCCTGTAATAAAATACCCACAGTAAAACAAAGAAAACAGAAAAGAATAATAGAAGAAAAAGTAAATAATGAACTAGAATTGTTGAAATATGTTGATATATAAGGCCTATGGGTAGAATAGTCATTGTGTTACATGGGAGATGTTTTGTCTTTTATATGTAAATACAAGGGTATGGGTGGTATTATACCCCCCACCCTACAACATACTTATAATGAATAAACAATACATATGGGAATACATACTCATATGGTGTTACATATGTTTTCTCCCTTTCTTCTTCTTCCTTCTCTCTTCTATTTTGCTTTTTTGATGCGGACATTGAAGGCCAAGTGGGACCCACACATGGAGGAACATCTTGTTCCATGATGAAGTCTTTAGTTTAGTATTGGAGTCTTTTTAGAGTTATTTTACTGTGTTACTTAATGTTTTATGAGTTAAGACAAGGTAGGGCATGAATATCATTATAATTATTGTTTTTGGGCTTTTTAGGCAGCACATATTATATCTAACATAATAGCTGGTCAACCAACATTAAACAGCACATGTTTTGGGTAATTTAAGTTTGTGTTTTTTTTCGAAAGTTTTTGGGAAGTCCACTAATAAGAGTTTTTAGTTTAGGTTTCTATTTTAAGAAGTTTCTTATTTCTTTGGTTATTTTGGTCTTTAAATAAAGGAGTCCCCAACTGTAATCGACAATGATGCAATGAAAATATAAAATAAAAAATAAAAATTCCTTGGTTTGGGCTCCCACGATTTGGTGTTTGTTCTTCTTCAAGTTTTGTACCTAATTTGAAAGTTAGGAAGGGATTTCCTAAGTGTGGTGAAGGGATTTCTTCGCAAGGTATGTTCTATTCTCTTTGTTCTTTTATTCTTTCTTTTCTTCTCTTTCTTTCTTTTTCTTCATCTTCTTGGTGATTATATGCTTCCTTAGCTTTGGTGCCATTAAAGACTTCAAAAAGAACCATTCTTGAACCTTCGACATGGTAGACTGGACCTCCACAGCTTTTCTCCTGATTTCCCCATCTGCCAGCCCTCATCCCTTTTCTCCTATAGCCTGTAATAATTTTATACTTTCACCTAACCTGTTTTGCAAGAAACTCTAATAGGAACCCATATAATATCTTGTCTAACCACCTTCTAAGCCTACTTTCTGTTACGTTCAAGAAAACCCTATTTCCACCTATCACACAACCTAGGGCCTCTGTATTTCATCAGGTATCATGTGTTCTCAGCTTTGGAACACCAAAGTTCTTCAATACCAGAATTGCGGCTGCATGAGATTTGAATACTGTTGTGATCTTTGATATGAAATTTTGAGTTGTCTCTGATGTCTGGGTTGAGGCAAAACCTAAGTCAAATCCTCTCTAATCGTGTTCTAAATCCAGAAGGTAATTATACCTGACTTCTTTTGACTAAACTTCCTTAAGACCACTAAAAATCATACCCTGTTTGTCCTACTTTTTGCTCCTGATTTACCATCAACTTGTTATCAAATCCTTGCTCCAAAAATTCTGCCCGGTCCTTATTTTAAATCCCTATTTTGGTCCCTTTGACTATGATGCGGACACTATTATGCGACCTATATATGTGCCCCCACAGAAAAGGCTAGATTTAAATTTACATGTTATGTGGGGTTATTTCAAATTTTGTAAGGGGTGGTTATTTTTGTAATAAAGCCAATAGTGTCAGAGGTAGTTTAGATTTTTGGGTTTTCAGTTCTAATCTTGTTTTTTACGTCTAGCCCACATTTCCAAAGGTCAAAACTTGTCCTTTTGGCTTGATTTTGGATTCATTAAATGGGTTATTCAGTTACCTTTCTAACGAGACTAAGATTGCGCAAATCCGAGGTGATTTGGAAAAGTTATGATCAAATCACTAAAGGGGTAACAGTGTAAAATGGAAATAGTGTTTTTAGAAAGTTGAGTTTTAGAAAATCTTAATTTTTAGTAATTTTAGATTTTAGGAAAGTCATGTTTTAGAAGGGTTTTGATTTCAGTATTTTTTACGTAGCAAGTTTGAATTTTTTATTACTTTCTAAATTAGGAAAGTAAGTTTTAATAATACTTGATCTCCAAGTTTAAATGTTTAACAAGTTTCTAATTTTGTATAGGTTGTAAGCCTATTTAAAAACACCCCCTCCCCTTGATTAATATAGTGAAGAATTACTAAAGTTTTGTTGAATTGGGTGTTCCCAAGGTAGGCCGTGAGCCTGGTTTATTTCTCCTTCTCCAAGAGTTGATGTCACTCATGACTCCCTTATCTCTTCTTCTTACATAGGTGC
>JAOXJP010108496.1:0-14178 GCA_025762735.1 Platanus orientalis | reverse complement strand
GTATGTCATGAGGTTATCGGTTTCCACAACCATTGTTTTGTATATATAATGGTTCCTAAAGGTGTATTATTACTTATTCTATCGTATCCTGAAGTTTCATAAAAAAATTCCAACGTTTCCCTAAAGTTTCCATCGTTTCCGTAAATTTTATATGGTTTCTCATACGTATCTACTGAAACCTCAATACATTTCCGTTTCCAAGGGACCGAAACTTTAAACTTTGGCCCCACTTTGACTTCTTGATGCACTAAAATTGTTAAATTACCCTCGGCAACAATGCCTTATTACAAAAATACACTAAGACTAAAAAAACCAAAAATCCTCATGGCACTAATGGCCTGATTACAAATATATCCCAGCCCCTTAAACCCTTAAACACATCTTCAATTGTGCTCTCTTGTGTGGTTGAAATTCAATTTTTGGTTACTTTACATTTTCATTTTAGCTAAATGATTCCCTGCTTCTGTCCTTAATTTTTGGCTACAAAAATCTTCCACCTCTTTTATCATATTTTCATTTTTCATGCACTTTGTTCCTGATATCATTCTTCCATTCTTCCTCATGTTTTCACAATTGCCAAGATAAATAGTTCTTCTTTTACTAAATGTTTACACAATCATCCAATGCACTTAACACTTATTTCCATGTATTAAATATAATGCAGAGCAGCTGAAGATACCATTACTTACCGTACAATTTACATAAGATAACCCCCTCAAACTTTTATGTAGACTCAACAAAATGAGTCCAACTGAAAAGTTTGGGCATTTTATATGTTCCATTCAACCAACTACTCACTCCCCACCCTCTCACAACATCCTACCAAGAGAAAAGTAAAACTGCCATAATAATAATGATAATAAAATAATAAAAATAAAAATAAAAAACAACAGCAGCATGATTAAAGCTGTGTTTGGATCCTCCGTGTCCAAACCACCATGAAACTACTTGATTTACTTAGGAGCATATCAACTTTACTTCACAGTAATTTTCTGCTTTATATCGCCAATTTAACTCCTATGAATAATATATAATGTGGGAATCACCTCATCATATTTGAACTCTAAACCGCCAATCAAAATCAAATCTTCTTTAGATCATTAATTACCCATCTTTTTCTTCTTCTTCTTCTTCTTCTTCTTCTTTTAATGAATTACCCGTCTTAAATTAATCTACTCTAAATCATCCATTACCCATCTTAAATCACAGTAGTTTCAACTCTAAGGCTTTCTATGGATTCTTGTATTTCCATCTTGCACAGCATGGTTCCATGATCTGTTCAAAATAAACATTACTACTAAATCTATCAAATATACAAGAAACAGTATGATAACATTACAGTAATTCAATCAAATATCCCTACTTTAACATGGAATCCATGGGGATGAGAGTACAGTACACCCCCAGTACATATACCTATATCCATGCAAAATAACTAATAATGAACACCTACCAGAAGGAGGTCTGTTTCTGTCAGAAGGCCTAGATTTCTTAGTTTGAAACACTGAATCTTGTGTAGGTTGTTGTAAAGACCGCCTTGGGCCCTCATCTTGGTATTCCCTTTTCAATCGCTGGCGCCTTTCTTCACGCTCCTAAGGCACAAAACATCAAAAATAACAATCAAGCACAAACATAATGACATAAAATTATGAAGAAAAAAACATCAATTTTGCAACTGTTTCGACAAGAATAAAAGATACTAATGCTGCACTTGTAAAAAGAACTTGAGAATAAAAGAACATACATATAGTCTTAAGGCAAAGACATTCCATTAATAACAAATGAGTAGCAAAACCAGTGACTACAGTGAACAATAAACTTCAGCCTCACAATTGCTCTCATCATAAGCATCACAGAATGAGGCCATTAAATTAACAAGAGGATAATGATACAATCCAATGTGTATCCAAGTGAAGACAAAAAACATTGCAGGCAGAAGCAAATGAGGCAAAAGATACAACCTAACTCCATTGTAATAGGTACATTCCTGAGATGCCTTGCAAGTATTGAAGGCATGCAGACAGTTATGGATATTGATATGAAACGAAGGCATCTAATTTGTATTTTGTACTAAGGCCATTCATCAAAAAATTGTACTAAGGCCAGTTCTCCAGATGTTAATGGGCAATGATATGAAACAAAGGCCTATAAATTTGCAGTAGTTCCTCTTCTAAACTAGATAAATGCAATTTGTCACCCTTGCTTTTTTGCTCCTTGATGTTTAAATGGTTTGTTTGAAACCTTCGAGAAATGGCACCTCCTCACTGGTAATTAAAAGATAGATTATTAAATAGTCTAGTGTAGAATGCACTAGTTAAACAAGTATTTCATGAAGTTTTAAGTTTAGATCAGTAAAGACAGAAAGAATAGAAGCAAAATTTATCTAGTACCCTTCAGAATAATTAATCTTGTTCAAAAAGAAAGAAAGAGAGGTACTCTGTGAAAGGTTTCAATTGCAGTTTCTATATGCTCTTCCACTGCAATTCCTCCTTCAACACGCTCTTCAAAGCTCTCTTCTTCATCTTCTTCAGGTAATGGTGATGCATTTAAGTCCATAGAGAAAATCATTCAACATCCACCAAGCCACATTCACTGATGCATATATCTGTGTGACCTTTAAATGTCTTTCAAATAGTAATATTTACATCAATAAAGACGTTGAACTCAGTACCTATTCAAGGTCAGAAAAGAAAACATTTTCTGTAAGAATAACAATGTAAATATATTACTGACTATAAAATTAATCATATATAAATAAATAAAATGAAACAACCACAACAACTAAAAATGCAATATTGACAAAAATGAGCTTTGCAAGTTTAAATGGTGGGTGAGGTTTGTAAACTGCCAACCACTTATCCATGTGCAATTGAATCAAATGAATATTCCCATATACAATATGACACAAAGTAGAAACATGGTATGGGGTGTTTGGATATAGGGTATGTCTGTCATGTCAAAGTCAAACTTAACCTGCTAGGATGTAAAAGTTTTGTTGTTTTGTGGTAGTGGTTGAAGGGCCAGGTCCCATCCAAAGAACTTCACCTTTTAGGGCTCTTATATAAAGTCAACTCACAGCAATGAGACAGCCCTTAACCCAGTTGAGTGTCCACACTAGCCTCAATTGCAGACACCAAAATAATGTTTCCATATATGCCTCAATACATTTTAGTTCTAAGCAAATTAACACTCGGGCATTCTTTTCTCCTCACCTTATTACACTAGTACATAATATTGGATGAAATCCTAGATTTTAGAAAATTGCCTTGCAAATTCATTAGATGTTTGACCCTTTCTGAATTGAGGAGCTATTCAAATATTGAGATATTGATGTAGAACAACAGTCCACAAGAAAAGTAAACAAGAAATAAAGAAGATATTATTGGTGAAGAGGAGAGAGAGAAAGAAAGATGGTAAAATGCTCACCTCATGTGAGGGGTAGAGAGAAAAATTGGGATACCACACCCATTTCAACACAGTAGTGTCTTCTTTTTAAATAATCATCTTAACTGATTTACATTGATCTAATGTGGCATTTAACTAGGCATTACATGGAGAATAAAATAAAATCCTAGACTCAAGATCTTTTAACAAAATAAACTTGACAAATAATAAAAGACTTCTTAAAAAAAAGAAGGGAATCTTGGTTGGCACAATATTTGGCTTGTTGGCCAAGTTATTGGCCCATGCAAGATCTCAAACAATCTCCTAAAATATGCTCCACAAAACTATCTAAAAAACCTAAACTTGCTAGCCAGGTTTTCTAAAAAAAACACTATTCCCATTTTTATTGACACCCCCTTGGTAATTTGATCATAATTTTCTCAAATCACCTCAGATTTGCACAATTTAGGTCTTGTTAAAAAAAGTACATGAATAACCTATCTAATAATACCAAAATAAAGCCAAAAAGTCAAGTTTTGGCTAGAGAAAAAGTGGGTCCAAAGTAAAACACAGGATTACAACTAAAACCCAAAAAAACTAAACTAATCATAACACTCTTAGCCTTATTACAAAATTACCACTAACTAACGCTTTTAAAATAAGAAAATAACAGAAAAAAATAACTACTTCACTCGACTTAACAAAGAGGACCATCCATGATCCTCTAGCTTCTTCTTCTTGACATGGTATGCTCTCGCATCATATTCCCCGGGTTTGAATGGTCGAACTTGTTACAGTGAAAGTCTCAAATTCAAGCATATACACTTCATTTTTGTGGATCTTCATGTAGTTGGGGTGGCAGCATTGAATGTATATAGGAGGAGAACAACACACAATCAACTTGCGGTGCATCTACTTCATTGGGCTGCAACTTGATGTTTTCCTTGGATTCTTCCTTCGTCTCAACTTGTAGTTCATCTTGAGGATCAATAGAGGTTGGTTCATGGTCCTTAGTTGACACCACTTGTTGGAAAACCACTTTGGATGTTTGCTCATATTCTTGGGGAGATTCCGTCTTCAAAGAAAAATCCTTCTTTGGTATAGATTCTTTCGGATTAGATGGCTCTTTTGGAATGGGTTGTTGTGGTAATGTTGCAAGACCATATCATCGAACACAACTAATAAGTTTCAAGAGGCATGTCTCTACATTGTAAGTTACACGCATTTCCTTGATCCATGATCTCCCTAAGATCACTCAATGACAGTCCGATGAAATCTTGCATGCCACACAATCTTCATATCTTCCCATAGAGAACTCAATGCAATACTCTTCATTATAGTATCCACAATATACATGATTTCACTCATCTTGTTCAATTTCCTCCATCACACTTTAAGAGATCAAGTTCTCTTCACTTTGATCAATAATTAAAACCCGTAATAGTTTCTCAGATGGAAGGGAAAACTTGGTTCTAATCTCCATCATTCCAGGGACTCAACTAAAGAAAACCATAATTTAAAATAGAAAAGAAAATATCCTAAAAAAAGATTATAGGGCTTTAAGAGAATAATCGAATGATGCCCTTACCCACACTAAGGTCCTTTGGAGAAAACCCCAAAATTTTAAGGTGTTGGAAAATCCCTAAAAATTGATGGAAAAAGGTTTTTAGGCTATTCAACGATTTTAGGGTATGCCAAAAATAATTAGGGACATAAAGAGAAGCTCAAGGATGTAAGAGATTGTAATACATTCAATTTAGGGTATGCCCTAAAATTATTTAGACATCTAAAATAGACCCTAAATAAATTTTTGGTCTCTTGAAAGAACCCTAAAAAAATTGATTATGTTATTGAATCAAAGGATTCCAACTAATATGATTTAATTGGAAAACCTTAAGCTCTGATACCAAATCTGATGTAGAACAATAGTCCACAAGAAAAGTAAACAAGAAATAAGGAAGATATTATTGGAGAAAAGAAGAGATAAGAGAGAGAAAGAAAGATGGTAGAATGCTCACCTCATATGAGGGGCTGAGAGAAAACTTGGGATACCACACCCATTTCAACACACTAGTGTCTTCTTTTCAAATAATCATCTTCAACTGATTTATGTTAATCTAATGTGGCATTTAAATAGGCATTGCATGGAAAATAAAATTAAATAAAATCCTAGACTCAAGATCTTCTAACAAAATAAACTTACCAAATAATAAAAGACTTCTAAAAAACAGGAATTTTGGTTGGTATAATATTTGGCTTGTTGGCCAAATTATTAGGCCCCACAAGATCTCAAACAATCTCCTAAAATCTTCTCTGCAAAACTATCTAAAAATCCTAAACTTGTTAGCCAAGTTTTCTAAAAAAACATTATTCCCGTTTTTATTGACACCCCCTTGGTAATTTGGTCATAACTTTCCCAAATCACCTCGAATTTGTACAATCTAGGTCTTGTTAAAAAGGTAACTAAATAACCTATCTAATAACACCAAAATAAAGCCAAAAAGTCAAGTTTTGGCCACAGAAAAAGTAGGTCCAAAGTGAAAAACGGGATTACAACTAAAACTCAAAAAAATTAAACTAACCATGACACTATTGGCCTTATTACAAAATTACCACTAACATTTTTAAAATAAGAAAATAACAGAAAAAATAAACTACTCTACAAGACTTAACAAAGAGGACTATCCATGATCCTCTAGCTTCTTCTTCTTCTTGATATGGTATGCTCCCGCATCAGATATATTCCTGATTATCTTGCAAATCCAATGTGATTTGGGAGAGTTGTGACCAAAATACTGGCAGGAAGACTCATTAGGGATCAATCCCGGTCCCGTGGGCCTTCAAACTGGTTATGAGGCCCATAACTACGGACTACCCCTTCTCATTGACCAATGACCCACCTTCCTTACTTGAGCCCTAACTTGGCCAGACTCGACTAGGTCATACTGACAATGACTCCACCCTTGGTTTAGCCTTTGCTCACCTTGGACCTTTTGTCTTCCTCCAGACGCCAGCCCTATATGGATTCTTTCTAAATTCAAATTGTTTTGAGTATTCCCGCCTTCCATTCCTTTTCTTTCCTTTGCGGTACCCATCTTCAATGTCTAATCTTCCTCTTAAGTCTAGCTTTTCTTTCGCTCTCCCAAACTCTGATAGTAGAACAAATCGTTGCAACTCTGCTTTCCAAATCGGCACCCAAAACACCAATGTCCCATCCAAAATCCAGGTAGCCAGAAGAGATCGATCAGGCCTTCAGGCTTTCAACTTAAACCAATCCATGGAATCTAGATCTGGAGTTTCCACTTCTAAAAACCCCCAGCATTTATCGCGATTTGCCTAGAAAGAGGCAGAGCCCCATAGGTGGCTTGGTAAACAAAAACCCATATCCATCCTTCATCAACCTCTTCATGTCTCCTATTGCAGCAGCCTGCCATGGGATGCCATATATCTAAGAGAATCCCTCCTCCCTACCATTTCTTTGATCCATATTTCAGGATACGTTCAACTTCTTTGATGGATAAAAAACAGAATACAAACAGACACCCTTCGCTATCCTTCTTACCACAAGCTCACCTTCAACCTTTCAAATGCTCGATTCCCATCGGCGAAGAGCCTGTGCACTAGGGTTATCTCCAACGATTCTTCCCACCAAGCATAATTTTAACCTTTCCTTTCTTTGCTCAACCGTCTCCTTAGGGAAAGAGATTAACGCCACAGTACTCCACTCTAGGGGTGGGAAGCTGAGGCCATTGAGACCTTGAAGGACAACATCCTTATACGAGTTTGTCGATTGAGAGACCTTTGTTTCTGTTGCCCCATGCTTTCAGCATTCGACAGGAACCCTACCTCTATCTCCATGCCTCGGGATACTCGTCCTCGCTGATACACACGGGGGACCACCGAGAATACCAATGTCCTACTGCGATAACAAGGCAACAATCATTATTTCCCACAACCCAGAACAACATGATAGAACCAAGCATATGGAAGTAGATCATCACTTTATCAAGAAAGTCAAGTAATATTTGTACTCCTTTCATCAAGACAGTTAATCAACTTGTTAATATACTAACCAAAGGGTTAAACAATGCTCAATCATCCTCCATTACTAGCAAGCTAGAAATGTGGGATCTATATTCTCTAGATTGAGGAGGAGTGTTAAATATCACATCTACATCAACATATAGTAATATTCATATATATGGTGCATGGTTGTTATTACATACATGTTAAAGGGTGCTAATGTTATTTTGTTTTTCATATTATATTTGTATGGTATACTAATGTTATATGATATATCATATGTATAAGTCGTACATACAAATAATAAGAGAGTGTCGGAGAAACTAAGGCTATCTTTGGAATGCGATCTCATATCTTGAGATTACGATCTCAAGATCAGATCATTGGATCACAATTTTGAGATCAACCCGCTACATTGCACTAGTTGTTTGGTTAAGAATGCTTGATTGAGAAAGAGGGGGAGAGAAGAAGGTGGATGAAGACCTTTTATTATGTTTTGTATGTCAAAATACTAAATTACCCTCATACTTCAGCATGAGCATACTAGCTACTAAGCGCGATATCAGATTACGCTTTTCAACATGAACACAAATTGAGTAAAATACAATCACGACTTGGAGATTGCATACAAAACAAACCAAGTCTGATCTTAGAATGCAATCTAGCATTAGATCACATTCTAAAGTTGCATGCCAAAGGCAGCCTATGACTCCTACTTTTTTCCCCAATCCTTTTCTCTTTTTTCCTTCTTCTCATTCTTTTCTTCTTCTTTTCCATCTTCTCCTTCCAAACCCTACTACACAGTTTCAACTGAAACAACTTTACAGGTTGTCCTACATCAACAGGATTTATGTTTTTCAAAGTTCCACTAAGAGTCTCATTAGGTAATTTATTTGTAGTCATGGTTTGTCAAGAATTGGTAAAGGGTTTTGCCTATAAATATGGAGGAGATGGAGCGATGTAACACAGAATTTGGAAATTATTGAATGAATGAAAGTTTATTTTGGTTTAAAGCTTCAACAGTGTTAAATCCTAGGTGATCCTTGGTAAGATTTCCCTCTTTTCTCTTAAATTCTTATTATTTCTTCCTTTTCTACTCTCTTGATCTTCTTCCTCTCTTTCGATCATCTATCTTCTTCTTGTTCTTTTGAAATTCTGCTTATTTCTTCGTAACCGATTACCAAGGCCATTAAAACCACCCTTTTCCATCATTATTTATATCACAAAACCATCCTAAAGCCTTTCCCATAAACAATAGCTAACCTTCCCTCGCTTTAGAACCATTAAAAACTTTTGATTCCTAACTGCCGTCTCCCTTTTGTTCTTTTTTTCTTTTTTTGATGAATAATGATCAAAATTTTATTAAAGAAAGAGAGAAACTAAAGGTACAAAACAGCCACAAAGCTGCAAAAACAAGCCAAAGCCACAGAAAATACTACATTAGCTCCAAAAAAATGACTTACATATCTTCAAAAAAAAAATGACTGACCTAAATATAAAATCAGGATTCTATATTATAAAAAAAAATATATATATATATATATAAAACTCAAGATTACAATAAAACTGACTTAATTACAACACCAAATAAAGATTTTAAACCCGTATACCAAAAATGCCCTAATGTGAAATCTTTTGGAGATTCTCAATTATTTTAAGAGCCAAATAGAATCTAAAGAAACCATTCCAGCAGCAGAACCTAATTTGACCTCCAGAATTGAATGGAGCATCAATTGGACCCATGGACCCCATCTAAAACTCGACCAGTAACTAATGCAGGACAACCTGTACGGTTGTTGTCTCCTACAGGTAAGGGACCCACAATAAAGTTCAACAAATCCCTATGTGTATTACGACACAAGGTTCAGTATAACCTTTTCAAAAGCTGTCAAATCATATTCACATAAGGATCAGATGCAGATTAATAGAGATCAGTAAACAAATAAAGAAGAAACATAATAGGGAAGAAGAACCAACCAGCTACAATTAATTAAAGAATAAAAGAACTAATAACTCAGCTACAGCTGAGAGATTAGAGCTAATATCAGCTACAACTGATATTAAGGGTTTCCCTCGGGGTAACTGATAGGAAGAGAAAATGAGCTCCAACTTCAGTTCATAAAATCTCCATTATACAGCCCATATCCTTCTTTCTTTCTTTCTTTCTTTCTTTTTTATTTTATTTTTATGAATAGCCCATATCTTTTTATAAAAGTTACAACATGTTTTCAAAGTTAAAAATAAAAGATGCTTTCCAAAAAGAAAAAGACAACAAAAAAAAAAACAAAGGACTCTATTGGACTTCCCAACCCTAATAAAACGCTAAAGACGACTTAGTTAAAGAGAAATTAAAAATATCACCCTACAAGCCCAAATCCCACATTTTATTGACTAAACCCTTAAATAAAAGAAAATACTAAAAAACACAATTCCCCTTGTCAGTATTTTGGTCATAACACTCCCAAATCAAATTGGATGTTGCAACATCTTGGTCTCATTGAAAAAATAATTGAATGACCTTTTTAATGGTACCAAAGTAAGCCAAACAGACAAGTTTTGACCTCTGAAAATAAGAGCTAAAAAGCGTTATGGGATTACTACTTTAAACAATTAAAACCTAATACTAATAAACAACTAGACTCCAAGTGGTCCCCACATGATCATCCATGATTGTCTAATTTCTTTTTTTCCTGGTAGAAGCAATAAGGCTGATTCCCAAAGATGCTCCTACATCACTAACCCTGTAAAGGATCTTTTTCATAGATTTGCCTAACCATGTAAAAAGATGAAGGCACATTTGAGGCGTGCAAAAGGCAGCTGGGGTGCACTATTGGAATGCTCCCATTTCACTATTTACAAATACCATTGGTACAAAGGCAAGATGCACTAATGTTTGGGTTCCGGTTATCAAGAAAGATAAAAAATTAGATTGTGGGAAAGAAAATATCTTTCACTAAGGGGGTGAATAGCTTTGACTAAAAATGCCATAGCAAGCTCTTATCTATTATTTCTCCATACTAGAAGTCCACAAAAGAATGGAAACAATTCAAATGAGTTTCCTATTAATAGGATGGAGCAGTGAGAAAAGGATTAACTTGGTCAAGTGGAAATTGGTGTGAAAGCCAAAACTGTTGGGTCGTCTTAGGTTCCAAGGTTTAGGGGTCATGAACAAAGCATTGTTGGAGAAATGGCTATGATGCTTCAATAAAGAAGATATGTAAGAATTTTGTGGCTTAATCCTACTTTATATGAGGAATGAGAAAAGAATGAAGTTGTGGGAAGATGACTCAAATGGTGTAAAAAGGTTCTGTAAGTTTGCCCCAGCCTCTATCAGCTAGCCCATATGAAAGACATCACAATTAAGCTGTGTTTTAAGATCCAACAAGAGGAGATTACATGGTGTCCCACCTTCAGAACCTCTTCTTGATTAAAAACTACAAGAATATAGTCATTTACTAAAGTACTTGGAGGATGCATCTAATTTAAGACTGGTAAAAGATTTGCATGCTTGAAATTATATCAATTTACAATCCAATGATGATGAAAGTGGATGAATCTTCCCCAATTAATGAAGCTTGGCTGCTTCCCCTGAGGGTTGAAGCGAAGCTTTGTTGATTGTGTTTGACAAGATACTTGTGGTGGACCACT
The DNA here is from genome assembly GCA_025762735.1 of Platanus orientalis. Taxonomy (NCBI): domain Eukaryota; kingdom Viridiplantae; phylum Streptophyta; class Magnoliopsida; order Proteales; family Platanaceae; genus Platanus; species Platanus orientalis. The sequence goes on along the minus strand of JAOXJP010108496.1, from coordinate 3,123 downwards.
TATAATTGAGGAGTTTTTGGTAGGCAAACTAGCATATCATGTGAAAGCATGACAAAGTGTTTTAACCACTTATTTATTTATAGTGACCTCGCATGGGATAAATGAAGCTTCTTCAAGTCTATTTGTGGATAGATTGGTTGTGTCATGAGACTATGAGTGATGTTATGTCATGGACAATTATTCCTTTTAGAGTGTGGGGATGCATATTGATGAGTATGATCCCCATTGCTATATGTTGGACTCATGTGAAATAAATGAAAAGAAAAAACTTTGAGGAATCCTCCAGCTCCACCCCAAAGCATTATCTACCACAGGCTACTTCCTATTCGATTGGACTGGTACAGTAAAGGAATTTAAGGACTTCGATCTTCGGCATTCAATAGGAATTGGTTGGTTTTTTTCAAGGATGCGGGATGATTTGTATATATAACAATTGTACACACTTTTTGTACACAATAATTTTTGTATCGAGACTTAGTTTTACCTAATATCGTACAATTTTTCTTATCTTGATACGTTAATATAGTTTCTTATTATCTATCCAGAAGTAAATAAAATAAAATAAAAAATCTCCGTCCATGATCATGTATTAGGCTAAAATAGCGGGATGAACTGCAAGTAAACCCCTCTATCCTTGTTATAAATTCCAGGAACTAGTTAATAGTCCATTGCTTTAAGTAAGATTCCAAACCCAATGTTGAACTGACAATCAGGATCATCTAATTGGTGCGAATTCATTTGTTCTTTTTCATCCATGACGTGGCCAATGATTGGAGGACATGAATGATTGAAATGACCACCAATTTCTACAACATAAAGTAGTAGAACTTGTCTTTGTAAGTTAATATCAAGTAGAAATTCACTTTGGGGTGAGAGTGTGATTAGTGGAATTCATACAATAAGATCAAATAGAAAGATAAATCCTTCTCCCTAAATGAAAAGAAGCATTCAAAGTAAACTCACCATATCTAACAAAAATAATAAAGGTAGGGTTAACAAAAGAAAGACAATGACCCGAAGAGAATGGTTATTCAAAGTAACTCATAATTCTAGCTGAAATAAAAATAATAATAATAAATAAATAAACAGAATGTAGTTATGGGTCAAAGAAACTGATATACAATTATAATTTAGTTAACATAGTTTGAAAAGCATATAAAATCAGATTACACTGTAGCTATAAAGCCTTCATCTGTGATTAACATCCTTCAATTCAAACGCATCAAGTCTTACAAATATAATAAAAGTGAGATTTAAAAATAAAATAATAAAATAAAAGGTAAGGAACCAAAGAGAATAGTCATTTAAAGTAAGTCATATTTCTCGTGGAACTCCAAAGGCTAGAGACTAGTTAAAAGTCATAAACTAAACCAAAAATATATTATTAATTAACTTAATAAAAGCTTTATAGGGTTAGAGTATGCTATAACTATAAAACAATACCATGTAGACAAAGTTTAGAAGTTATATACCTTCAGACTATAACCCTTAATTACACTATGTCACATTGTTTAGAAGCTAAATAGGTTCAGACTATACTACGTCATAAGTATAAACCCTGATATGTTAATTTGGTGTACGTATATTAGACACATCCCGGTAAACTAGATAAATAACTTTACCAACCACCTTAGTTATAAACAAGAAATATTAGATTACTAGTATAGTTTATATACGTATCTAATAAACTGGGTGAATTACATTATTATTTGGTTCTAGACTACATTATTAATGGGTTTTGTTTCTAATTTATTGCATTTGATTACCATCACTAGAGGTGTTAAAGCGTCTTGTATTATTCAAATGGCACACTAGGCTATGAGCTAAATAAGTATGGCTACATAGCTCTGTACATATTAATGGCTTTGGAATAAAATTAACAACAACCAACCAAAAAAAAAAAATTAACAACAAAAATAAAATAAAATTTAAAGCTATATTTGCAAACCAGAGCAAACCCAAAAAGGCCCAGCAACAGATTAAGCAATTACAGCCAAAAATGCAAAGCAGAGCACACCCAGAAAAGAAAATGGGTTTATCGAATTATAGCTTCTGAGTAGGAAAAAAACAATTGCGTGGAGCAAAACAGTGGAAATTAGCAAATCAAACAAAACAAAAAATTCAATTTTTCGCTACTTACTAGAGGGTATAGCTCGTCTGATTTCAAAAAACCGGCCAAATATTCTTGACACCGACGATTTGAGGGTGGTCTGAGAGGAGACAGAACAGCAAAATAAGAAAAAAAAAAAAAAAAAAACCCCAAAAAAAAGAGAAGCTCGTAGAAGAAATTCGTGCCTTTTATACTTACCCAAGCTCTCCGGAGCGTAAGTCGACGAAATTCAGACCGAAAAGCTTCTGTAAATTCGAGGAGAAGTGAGAAAAGATGGAAAAGGAGGGAGTTAGGGTTTTGGGAAACGAACGAAAAGTGGAACAGGGCCCGGTCCTTCGATAAGCTCTGTTTTAAAAATAAATAAATAATTCTTACTTTTTAGCTTCGAGCGTGAGCAGCCCCTATGTGCGGACTCGCTTTTTGACCGTCGGATTGGTATTTTACCAGTCACGCCAAATAAAGTGAGGTCTTGGTATTAAAAATATTCTAATCTGACGGTTACAAGCATATTTTCCATGTAGTTACGTCTATTAAATCTTTTTTTTTAAGTAGGAAGACAAGAAACCTTAAAGGGAGTAGGGAACCTCTGCATCTGACACTCTGGACCAACCTAACAACCTCGTCCAATCACGAGTGAGTAAAAAAGCATCTCAAGGAGTATTTTGGTAATTTTAATTGAGCTGCTTCTTCCCGCCCCATCAGTCATCATCCATTTATGATATTCATGCGGGCACCGGATAAAACTCCCAACAGTTAGGCGTTGCAAAACTTGTCTATATTTATCCAATTAAAGGGGAGCAAAGAGAAAGAAGAAAATCACTGTTAGCAAATTCTGATATTAAAACCCAAAAAAAAAATTAAAGACATGTAAAATAGTCTGAATATTGTACTCAACAATATGGAATATGATGACGAGGCTGGGGCTTTTCTATGCCCCCAAAAAATGAAAATCACTTTCAACACTAATGTTTCCACCCGCTTGACCATGGACAGAGGCAAGCAGTAGTTAGGAG
>JAOXJP010108485.1:0-14178 GCA_025762735.1 Platanus orientalis | reverse complement strand
ACACTCAGTCTAAACGCAAGGACGTTGGCGGGCCCAGGGATGCATGCTCAAAATGTCAGGCTTGGTGCAATTGGACTTTTTCTAGATCTGCAAAAGGAGAGGGCCCTAACAACCTAGTTGTGACAAGATTAGGTCTTTACAGGACCAGAAACTGTGTATCAAGTGATGGAACAATTTCTTAATCTGATCTGTTGCCACGTGAACTTGCAGAAACATGTAGACGTAATGATTTTTATAATTATTAAAGGGGGAAACCTTGGTGTGGACATTCTTGACTAATAAACCAGCCAACTATTTTCTTCTTGGTTGTCTATTAAAGCTTGTAGATTTACCATTCCTAAACAACCTGACCTAGCATTGTTTTGGGTTGTCTAGTAAACTTTATAACTTCCCAAACTGGTTGGTTTTTATAAACTGTCTGGCTAACTGTTATAAATCTGGGTTTTGTTCAGGTTGGCATTGCTTAGATTGAATTAGACCTGACCAGACCATCCACCTTTAGGAAAAATACATCTATTTTTATTCTTCTTAAAAAAGTTCAAATTTTATAATCTTTTGGATTATCAAATTAAAGACTGAATGGGCCTGTCAAGATGTACAGAAGACATGTCTTAATTTACTTCTCTGATCTTTTTCTTTTACCAAAAAAAATAAAAAATTAATTATAAAAAAATAAAAAATTGCTTCTCATTTCTATGTAGACGCGTTTGGGAGTGTCTCAGACTGAATTTAAATTAAATGGTGTTGTTTACCTTTGAATTTAATGGAAGCAAATTGAATGGTGTTGTTGACCTTTGAGTTTTATGGAAGCAAAATAAATGGCCTCATCCACCCTTGGACTTCATGGAAGCAAATAAGTTGTCTTGTTGCACATTTGTGTATTAGATGCTGTTGAATTACATATTGAACCATTCTGGCACTCCTTCCATTCCATCTTGTTTTCCTGAACTTGTTTGTTTACAGATGGCCTGTATTATAACTTTTCAATTTTTACATGTTCCAGAGATATGAAAAATTTGATTCCAAGATGCATTCTCAGGGGTCATATCTGGAAGGGGAACATATTAGAAGAACAACGTGGGAGTCTGATCGTCGGGATAACTTCTCCAGCTTCCCATTGAAACAGAAGTCTTCTCTCACCAATTACAGCAATCATGCCCCTGATTGGAAATCTGCCATTTATTTGGGTGATGATTCTGCTAGAGAAGCCTCTGTTTTGAGCAACAGGAACTATGGGGTTAGGCCAAAGCATGGTATCAAAGGGTTGATATTGGATTCTGTCACAGACAATCGTCATCATCCCTATGTTGGAAAAATAATTAGAAGTGAATCATCATCTCCTCGGTTGCATAACTGTGATGATGTCTTCCCTCATGTCTTCCAGACGAGGGATTACTTGGATTCTAAACCTTCTAATTTCACACTTCAGCACAATGAATCTATTGATACAGAGGGCGGAGGAAAGTCTAGAAGGATGGTAAAGTTTTCAGTATTACGTTACACATTCCTTCTAAAGTGTTTTACATTCCTCTTCGGTGTCATCAATTTCATGATGAGAACATTTTGTTTCTTATGGGATCACTGGTCTTCTGTCTACAGCAGGGTAGGAAGCTTTATGGACAAAGGAGAACGAGTAAAGAGCTTGGCAGTTCAGTGCAAATAAAGAGGCAGCCGAAAAATGAAACGAAAGTAAGTTTGTAGTTATGATCTGAGTTCTAGGGTTCACAACTTATTTTATTTTATTTCATTTGGTGTACTTGTGAACCTTACTGTCCTTTATGTGAAGATGGGCAGGAGAATCAGAGGTGACGAATTTCTGCCATGGGATAATTTATCAAAAACACCGTCTCCTCAGGAATTGCTGCCATGGACAAACCAGATAAGAAGGTTAGTACTCTAAGGGACTTGGCCTTATCATTTGAGTATAGTTTCTATTTATCCATGATTATAATATGTTTGATTTGTTGACCCTGAATTACAAACACTCATACTCTTGGAAATCAATTCATCAAATAATACCAAGGCTTAACCATAAACCTCTTATTCCCAGAGTATCTTTTCTTTTCCTTCCTTGATCATTAGCTAAAAGATATTTATTAAAATGAAAAGAAGCTAGACAAGATGAGGAAAAGGGATATGCTTAATTGTAAAGCAACTCCCACAGAAATGGATATATATCCATTAATCCCAGCCCCCAACCTCTTAGGCAAAAGCCTCCTATTTAAATTTTTCATAACCCTTACAAGAAGCCGAAAAAAATAAAGTAAGCACCCTATATGAAGGCTTGATATAATTGTTAAAAAGTGCGATTGTTCATTTCCTTCCAAATACCCCACCAACATACTGCTGCTGGCACCAATCTCCATTTCCATTTCCCTCTTTCCAAAATAGCTTTGGACTGCAATCCAAAGAACAAACCTTTTATCTCCACAGGAAGGACCCAGGTCTGCTGAAAAAATTGAATCATGGTGTTTCAAACCTCCCATCATGTACATACATTGAATCAAAAGGTGAGAGAGATTCATCACTTTTGTGACAGAGAGAACGTAAACACTTGAAGTATAGAAAACTCATGAAACCAAATTATTCATTGTTAGGATCCTACCCAACACAGCCATCCAAAGAAAAATCTGATTCTTCGATTGAACCATAAAAAGGGCGACCCAGTGCATGAGGCTCCCGCTAATGCGGGGTTTGAGGAGGGCAAGATGTACACAGCCTTACCCCCATTTCTAGAGAGGCTGTTTCCGTGACTCGAACCCGCACCACCAGGGACGCTAATGGTAAGCCTTACCGTTGGGCCAAGCTGCCCTTTCATTCTGACTCTTATCAATATGAACCAAAAAAATAGAAAGCAACAACAGAAGCTCCCTAATCTCATAAATGGTTGAAGCCAATTCCCAAGACCCCAGACAAGTTCCTTTCCCCCAACTAATGATCATAACATATATCAAATTTCTATCTGCCACATATTAGTTTATCCCATAGTTGCAAGGAAGCTTGGTACAAGGTGAAAAGCTAATTCAATTCCGCTTCCTCAAGTAGTGGGAAGCATGCTTCCCAAGGTGAAGTGAGTGGAAGCTATGAAGGGAAATGAGTGGATGCCATTGGAGAAGTGAGATGAAGCGTCTAAAGAATTGAATGAGATGGGAAGCAATCCAAGAAACAATATTGTATTTTATAATAAAATATTATCTAAGAGATTTAGTTATGAATTTGTAGAAAAAAATAGTATTGAATTTATCGTTTATATTATTTTATTCTAATCCAATAAAAAAATCAAATCTAATGGTTTTTATACAAGTCTTCTATAGTCTGAATCTAAGATGTTAGTTATCTACAAAAAATCTTATGTATAATAAAATCTAAGATATGACTGGCCATACTAATAAGAAGTGGTTTGCATATTGATTTATATGTCATAATTCTTTGTTACATACATAGAATAGCTTCTAGGTTTTTTAATACTTTATTAACTTTATTATAAGTTGATTTTTTTTTTTTTTTTTACAAATAAAAAATTTTATTAGAAAGAAGAGGGGATAAGGCATCCCTGAAAGGAGAAAAACAAGGAAGGGGGAGGGTTGAAAGAAGAAAGGCTGCCAGCCCCAAAGGAGCCGGCAAAAAACCCCTAAATTAAATTGAGTTACATCATATATCCCATACCAATCCTTTCTAAGATCTCCAAGCTGAATATACGAGCAACCTTACAAAGCAAAACTCACTATACAATGTTCTTTTTATCCCAATTATAGATTTGAAAAGAAGGTTCCATGAAACCCTTAAAGACCCTGTTATTCATTTCCAGGCAAATGGACCAACATACAGCTACAGGGACTAGCCTCCATATCATCTTACCTCTTGAACTTTATGGCATTGGTCTTCCATGCATGAAGAAGACTGGGTAGATCCCGAGGGGGCACCAAAAGAAATCAAAATCCCTAACCACCCTACACCAAACCTCCCATGAAAAGGGGTGGGTCTGTCAGAGTTTTAAAGTAAACAAAAAAAGATGAAAGAATAAAAGAGAATCAAGGAGAAAAGAGAGAGAATGGAAGAATATGAGAGAGTTGAAAAAGAGAGAGAGGAGTCATAAGAAGATCTAACGATGACTCCACCCTTTTATATATAAAATATGGTGTAAGGACATAAATGCCTCTGCACCTCATTACAACATCGTTAAGACTCTCCCTCAAGCTGGAGCATGCAGATCAATCATGCCCAGCTTATTACATAATTACATAAAATGTGATTTTCCCAAAACCTTAGTAAACATATCACCCAGCTGATGATGAGAACATCAGGTCCAAGCACGAGTTCCTGGTCTACCAGAGGAGGTGCAAGAGAGATGCGGTCATGTTATGGTTCCATTAGTATTTTGTGTTACATGTTGGTAAGGGTATTTTAGTCCTTAGATGTTAATTAGGGGTATTATTGTTATTATTAGTGGTTTAAGGTTATTTATGTCATGAGAGAATAAGAGAGAGGCTATTTTAGTCCAAGTTTCTAAGGCTATTTTAGTCCAAGTTTTTAATTTGTAACCTACCTAGCCGTGGTATTCTCCATAAAGAGCCCATGACCAGGTCTTTTTGGAGTAGTCGAATTTGAATAAAAAGAAAGGCTTCATTGCTCACGGTTAACTCATGGCTTCATCTTCCTTCTCCTATGCTTGCAGGTTGTAGATCCTCAAAACTCTGGAATGGGTCTAGGTCACCATCTAGTTTAACGCTAGTGGTGGAGGCCACTCCCTTCCCCTTGGGTTAAAGAATCTTCTTCCCCCTCCATATTTTTCTAATTATAAAATCTTCCAGAATTTCTCGAGTGTTGAAAGTGATTATTTGCATAAGAATCAACATTACCTCAGTTTCCCAAACATGGAGTTCGAACCAACATCATTCAAGCATCTTTAGAACTATATGATCCATCCCATACAGCCATCTAACTTCAGCCCTTTGATTTGAGAGACTAACGGTATGATTTCTCATACCCAGGTGTGAACAGAACCTGAAGCACTACCTGACGATTTCAGCCACCATGCTCCGACAGAAAGGAATTGATCCAAGCCATCTTGTGAGGGTATACGGTATGCCTGGGCGACATCATTGCAGGTTATACCCCCCCCCCTGAAAATTTGTTCACACGAATCTTTTATGAGCTGATTTTTCATAACCCCAAGCATTAACCAGTGTATTGAAGGGACTTCACGAGATCTCTTATATCTCTTATATACAAAATCTTCTGTAGAAGGTATTCATACATGATTAAAACAACCCTTGGGCGACCATAGAGGTAATCCTCTCCTTCCCGAATCTGGTTCCTACATAGAGAACTCATCCATTGAACTCCAAGGCTGGTGGCACAGTCAGTTTGGGCAGATTTCTTGACTAACTTCTTAAGTACCAATTCCAAGCACATTCTCTGCTCTTTGGATGGAAGGAACATACTCCATAAGGCATTAGCAAGCAATCTTACATCCGAACAGGTTATAAACTATCAGAATACACCTTCTTCTTTTTTTCGAAACCCTTAAATAGTGGACTTGTTGGTGTGTTGTGGTTCATGGTTGTTAACTGTGGGACTCATCTTATGAATACAGCCTTTTAGCAATTCTTTTCATCCTTGATTTCATTTAAACCTTGTTTTTCTTATACCCATGTTAAATCCCTTAAGTATTAGCTGTTTCCCCTTTGCTATTGACATGTTTTGTTAATTTTTTCATCACTATATCACCATTTGAATTTTGGACAGCAACCTGACAATTTTTTAATCTTTAAAATTAATTGGTGATCTTCTCATATAACTTAGGTATAATCTTGTTTAGTAATTTGTAGACTTAAGCTCCTAACATGCATCATGAATTTAACTTAAAGAATCACTTGAATCAGCATGTGGACTTGCAAGTAGGAATCTTGCTTTTTTTTTTAATGAGAGAATCTTGCTTATTTTTCTTATTTACTTTTAGCAACTTTATTCGTGTCTCTTGTACACACACACCAACCTGCATGCATGCCGCATCAACTGATCTTCAGACTTAACATATGGAGTTTTCACTTGCTTACTCATCACCAAATCACAAATGTAGTGACAATCAGCCTCTATATGTTTGGTATTGCTCGCCATATGAATAGTTGCTTGATTATCACAGTGCATTGTAAGAGGTAAGAGAACCACCGGTCCCATTTCTTGTAGAAGAGACCTTAACCAAAGTAGCTCACAAGAAGTATGACATAGTTCTATACTCAACTTCGACACTGGATCTAGCTACAACATATTTTTTGCTCTTCCATGTAACCAAGTTTTCAGCAACTACAGTATATTATCCTAAAGTCAATCATCTATCATGTTGACTGCCAGCCCAGTTAACATCTGAATAGCCAACAACATTTAAACTAGTAGAAGGAGTGTAGAAAATGCCCTTTCCTGAACTGTTTTTCAAATATCTCAAGATCTTGTACACAGTAGCCTAGTGTAGCTAATGTGGAGTATGCATATACTAACTCACAACACCCACTGCAAATGTAATATCCGGCAGTGTCACTATCAAATAGATGAGTTTTCCAACCATTCTTTTGTAGCATCCTACATTAGAAAACATATCTCCATCAACAAGATCCAACTTGGAGTTAGAATCCATCGAAGTGTCAATTGGCTTAAAACCTAACATACCAGCTTCTTCCAATAAATCAATTACATATTTTCATTGAGACAAATAGATCCCTTATTTAGATTTGGCCACTTCTATGCCCAAAAAATAATGAAGTTAACCCAGATCCTTAGTTTGAAATGTTTAACTGAGATATCTCCTCAAATCAACAATGTCATCATAATCACTCCAGTGGTAATAATATCATCAACATACACCACAAGATAGATGACACCCTACTACTTTTTATGAAGAAAAACTGAATGATCTGACTAGGTCCTCTTGAACCCAAAAGTCAGTAGTGTTTGACAAAACTTGTCAAACCAAGCATGAGGGGACTACTTAAGGCCATAGATTGCCTTCCTCAGCCGACATACCTTGTCACTCTCCCCTAGAGCAACATACCCTAGAGGTTGCTCCAAATAAACTTCCTCCTATATATCACCATTAAGGAAGGCATTCTGCACATCCAATTGATACAATGACCAATGCAATGAAACCAATAGATATAGACACGCAAATAGAATTAAGACGTGCAATTGGGGAAAAAGCCTCAAAAGTATTAACATCAAATGTCTATCTATAGCCTTTAACAACCAACCTCTCCTTAAAGTTAACAAGTAAATCAAGAACCTATACAAAACAAGTGCACCCAAACACTCTAGGAGGAAGAGAAAATAACTTAGTATTAGGAAACAAGACTAAATGTGGAGATTTATTACCCAACACAGACAATGGCATGTGATTCATCAAGAAACAAGCAATTAGTATAGCATCCCCCCAAAAAGTCTGTGGTACATGCATACGAAACCAGAGGGTTCTAGCAATTTGAAGTACAAGAAGTTTTATTCTTCCATTCTACCACTCCATTTTGTAGTGGTAAATGTGCACAAGAAGTTTGATGAAGGATTTTATGTGAGGTACAAAATTCCTATAATTCAAATTGAATGCATGCTCTAGCATTGTTAAAACGAATATTATGGATATGAAACCCATACTGAATATCTACCTCTTTATAAAACAGTTTAAAAATAGTTGGTAATTTAGAACAATTTTTCAATAAAAATAACCATGTCATGACTCAGTTAAGCATTTCAATAAAAATAACCATTTAGAAATGCTTAACGATTTAACAAAGTATGAATATCTAAATGAAGATTTACGTCTGGCAAGACCCTAAAAGTCAGAATGTACCAAAGCAAAAGGACTTAACCTACGACTCTCAACTCGACTAGGAAAGGACACACGACAAGCCTCACACTCTAAATTAGACAAGCTCCAAAGAAGAAATACTCTACTTCAACTCTGAAGAGAGGGTGACCCAAGTGATTATGCCACACGAGAGGAGAAACACTAGAACTAAGAGCAACTACACCACCTCCTCTTAGTTCTCCATCCAAATAGGACATCGGGTCCAGGCATGCTTTCCAGACTTACTAAAAACGCCGCAGGAGAGCAGGACCTCTACTATGATTCCAATAGAGGTCTACATGATGCCTAGGGTCTTCTCAGCTTTGTTCAGGAGTTATTTTATTAGTAGGAAAGTTTTTCTGTATTTTGTAAGGGGGGATACATTTATTTGAGGGTACTTTAGTCATTATTTGTCTATTTGGAGTTTTTATATATTCTGTTTTAGTAAGGGGCATTTCTAATATATGTCTAATGTTTAAGGGCAAAGCTGTCCAGAGGACCTGTTTTATGTAATAACCTAACCGTGGGGGAGTTTATTTATAGACCCACGACCAAGGCTTTTATTCCATGCAATACAATAAGTTTTTTGAATCAAAATTCTGGTGTTTCCTTCTTCCTTGTTCGGCTACAAGGCTCTAAAACCTTGGATGGGATTAGGCTTCCACCTAATTTAACACGGTGGAAATCAGCCCCTTCCCTTTGGATTAAAAGGATCTCTACCTTCTTCTCCATTCTAACTCTTGCTTTGCAAATTTTATACTTGCTGAAATCACCAACTTTCACAAATATCATCACCACACCTTCATCTTTGGAGTTTTGATCAAGGCAACAATTACAGGGCTTGCAAGAGTGTTGGGTGACATTACTTGAGCAACCAAACAGTAGAAAACTCCATTCATTGACCTAGGAAATCCCATAGGATTCCCTAGGTGGCAACAAACAGGCTGCTGGACAAGTTTTGGGAATCGAGCTACCATCACCCCATTGTGGGGATCTAATTCAGTTGAAGCACAACCAGGTGTGCTAGACCCTTGGGCCACATAGGTGCAAGTGGAGGAGTACCCAAAACTCCAGTCAGTTGCAAACCCTACATGGGTATACAAGAAGGTGGTAACACTTTGGGTATTTGGGTCAGAATTTTGGACTTCATAAACCTCCTTTGTTTTTTTTGATAAAAGAAAGATTCATTAAAGGGGCCAAGGAATCCCCAAGAGGCCAACAAAATTACATGGGAATGGGATCTCTAATCATATTGACCCACCCAAGCCTAATATTCACAAGGGAATTATCATTCCTATCTTTACAATTTGCCCCCCAAAAAGTAAACAATTCTTTTGCTCTATTATAAACAATATATGCAGGTTCCGAATGGTTTTCGAATATGCGTTAGTTCCTTTTCAGCCAAAGTGTCCACCAAATAGCTGGGCATATCATACTCCACAGCATTCTCCCTTGTTTTGAAATTCTCCCCACGGACCAACCACTAAAAAAATCTACAAGTGTGTTTGGGAAAACCCACACCATTCCGACCTCCTTAAACATGATGTCCCACACTTCCCGAGCATAAGGGCAATGCATGAGAATGTGACTAGCTGATTCCCCATCCAAGCAACAAAGGGAACACATAAACCTCCTTTGTTTTCCACTTCTTTGCTTGGAATTGTAATTGGTTTCATCTAGAGAGACATCAAGGCTTCATCAACAATTAAAATCAGGTTTGACTTCTCTTTGAAACTCTTTTGAATCCCTGTGATAATGGTAAATTGGTAGTGGTATGGCATAGGTTAGAGACTCTTGTGATTAATTTTCTGGGTATATTCCTAACACTTCAACCCCTATTTTCTAACCCTAATTATACATAATAACATCTCTTTAAAACCCCATTAAATAATTTGTTTAATCCTCCCATTTGTTACACTTTTAATTTTCTGTTCACATAGTGTTTGTCAAAATTCCCTACATAAAAGCTTACTGGATTTTACAATTTAGGCAGCCCATATACATTCTTCAACCCATGGAACATTATCTCTTGATTCATTAAAGTGTCTAAGGTTAAACCCTAACCTATTTGTTGTTTTTCCTTCATTATTATCATTAGTTAGACACTTTATTATACATATTACACAGTCGGAATTTTCTAGACAGTAAGCCTGTCATTTGATATCTCTAAATTAATTAGATATTTTATCACATAAATTAGGTTTCATTATTGTTTTTTACTTTGTTTTCCCTAATTCCTCTAATACACATCTATTCTAACTTAATAAACACCTAATTTGTGTGTATTTGATGCAAGTAAGAATCTAGGTTATGGCACTTTATCACTTTTATGATTTTATATTTTATCTCCTATGCACACACTTCACCCACCTACACTTCACTCACCTAATGCAAACACTAGTGCATCTCCCTGAACCTCCTACTCAAAATCCTTACGGCTAAGAATGTTAAATTCTTATTTTGTAGACCCTTCACATCCTTCCCATTATTCACCTAACTCTTGCCTCCAGATTGGGTTTTTGGTGACAGTAGAGTGAGTTTTATCTTATTGCCATTGAACTTGAACACACACGTGTTGGTCCTACCATACAACGCGGCGTTCAAGTCATAGAACCAAAGTTGGCCTAAGATCATGTGCCCTACATCCATAGGTACAACGTCAAACCATATCTTATTCTTGTACCAACTAAACTCAATAGGCACGTGACATTAGGGGTGGCAATGTTTCGGGTCAAAACAAGTCAACCCGCTTTGACACAATTAATAAATGGATCGGGTTAGGGTTGACCCAAATGGTCTTATACCCTTACCTTGACACGACACGAGCCCGACTCGCCAAGACAAATTACCACATAGCCCGTGAACCCGACACGACCCAACACGAAAATAAGCGGGTTAGGGTTGACCCTAAATGTGTTTCGGGTTAAAACAGGTTGACCCGCTTAGACACGATTAATAAATGGGTCGGGTTAGGGTTGAGCCAAATAGTCTTATACCCCTACATTGACACGACACGAACCCGACCTGCCAACACGAATTGTCACCCCTACGTGACATCTATGGGTGACTAGAATGGATAAGGAATCTACCCACGACACTCTGTAGGGCTGAAGGTTGGGAGTCCAAGTCATTTCATATTATCAATAGAAACCACATTAGTGCAGCTTCCACTATCAATGATAACCCTGCAACTTTTCTCTTCACACTTAGCAAAGGTATAAAAGATGGTGGTCATTCACTAATCCTCTTCTGGAATAGACCGGGTGAGCACATCTCACCACCTAGGATAGCTAGAATAAAGTCTCATGACAGCTAAACAACTATCCTCTCCATCTCCATCATCATCACTCGGGGCCTGGACAGGATCGACAGTCTCATCTATACCAGTCTCATCATCATCTATTTGTCGATCTCCATGGATCTCCTCCTCAGTAGTGTCCTCTATAAATAAAGCAAGCTCCTTGCACATAGGACAAACCTTGGAGTGATGGCTTACCCCACCACACTTACAACATCTATCAGGATTATCCGAAGAACGAACATTGGTCTCTTCCTTTCCTCTATTAAGTACTAAGTCATTCCTAAAAGGGTCAAGACCAACTCTAGGTGGTTGTCCTCCTGATGTGGATCTCATATCCTAGTGCCTAGGATCTTAGGGTCGTGAAGCCGAAGGCCTCACATACTTCTCCATGTCCTATGTTATCCTGTAGATCTGCTGTAAAGTGGTGATGTAGTAGGGTATAAGCTCCTTATGAATCTCACGTCAGAACCCTATCTTGAAATGAATCTTGAAACAAGTGATGGTCATCTCAAGACTCTCACGGATTCCACATCTCAATTTGCTATCATCAAACCTTGTGATGTAGTACACGACGCTAGATGATCCTTGACGGACTGTATTATACTGCTCGAGAAGTCTAGTGTAATAATGACGTGGAACATACTTCTCCTTGAGCTTCTCACATGTGTCTGCACAGCTAGTGATGGGTCTCTTATTCCTTTAATAGATTTACTGCCCAACCGAATCCTAATATACTTAAGCTGACCCCATTAGCTTCATCTTAGCAAATTTCACTTACCTATGAGGAGAAATATCATACCAGTCAAAGTAACGATCCATGTCTCTAATCCAATCCAAGAAGCATTTGAGGTCTAAGCATCCATCAAATGTGGATACCTCAACCCTCATGGCTTTCAAGATTGTCTCCTCAAGGTCTCTAGGATCTCTATGATCTCTGTACCCATGTTGTCTCCTGAAATCCCTAGGATCTACATCCTCATCCTCAAACTCTGAGGTCTCAACCCTAGGCAAAACCTTCGTCTCAAATCCCTCAGGATGAAGTAGAGACTTACCCCTAGATGGGGTTCTCCTGGGCTCATGCCTTGGCTCAGGACTAGGAGTCTGTCTACCATGACTATGGATAAACCCTTAACCAAAATGGTGGTCTAGAGTATGACCTGTATTAAACTCCTTTCCCCTTCTAAGAATCTCTCATGGTACAGGGAGCTAACTCTCTACGGACTTCTTGCATTTGCTCGAGGATGTTCTTGTGGCTAGCTTCCATAACTAGGGTTAACTTATTCACCTTCTCTGCTAAGTCCTTAAAGGCTAGGTCCTGAGTAAGCTGGGAACCGGTTCCTTCTCCAAGGGACATCTATCTATTATAATCTAGTCCAAACCTAGTGGGCATACACCAAAGGAACACAAGATAATGGACTCTAGACTCCCTAGGAGAATGCCTTAAACTCTAAGTGTTGAAAAATGACTAAAACACTAAGCAAGTATGCTAAAATGCAATGCAAAGTGTGGTATTGCAAGAAATTAACCTACTAACTACACCTAAAATGCAACCTAAGGGTGACTAATACCCTAAACGTAAGTTTTGATACCAAATTTGATACAACATGCATGTAGGTGAGTAAAGTGTGTGCATAGGAAATAAGGCATACAATCACATAAGTAATAAAGGGCTACAACCTAGATTTCTACTCGTACCAAACACAAGCAAAATAGGTAATTCTTAAGTTAGAATAGATATGCATAAAAGGAATTAAGGAAAACAAAGTAAAGAACCATAATTAAACTTACTTAACGTATTCAAATACTCAACTAAATTATAAATATCAAATGGGCATGTTTGCTATCCAGAAAATTCTAACTATATAAAGTGTCAATAAAATGTCTAAATAATGATAACTATGAAATAAAACAATAAATAGGTTAAGGATCTTAATCTTAGACACTTTAAGGAATCAATAGGAGATGTTCTATGGATTGAGGAATGTATATGGATTGCCAAAACAGTAAAATCCAGCAAACGTACCCTTAAAAAAATTTAACAAATACTTATGTGAATAGAAAATTAAAAGTGTTTCAAAGGATAAGTTTAAGCAAGATAATTAATAGGGTATTGCATAGGATTTCAAAAGTTTAATGTTAAGTATGATTAGGGTTAGAAAATAGGGGCTGAAGTATTAAGAATATGCCAGAAAAATTAATACCACAGTCCCTAACCTATGTCATACAACCACCAAAATCACTATATTCTAGGGACTTAAAGAGAAACCAAACTGAATAGATGGCACTTGAAATTGATGTATTTCACTCCCTTGATGTCTTTCAATATAAACCTAAACAGAATCCAAAGCAAGAGTGGCCAAAATATAAGAGTTTGATGAAGTCCCAATCAGCTCAAAAACTGTCAGGTGTGCCAGCTCCTTAGAATAGACCCCTATAGGGTTTTAATCGAAAGGAATTTTCTGCAGGTGGATGCCACAGTGTGCTGCCTAGGGGTGTTATGGCTCCCAGAAGTGTCAAATCAGCCAAAGCTTTGGCCTAGTAAAGCTACCACTCAATTTTCTCCAAGCTAGTCTGATGCCCTGTTTGACGCCTCCTAGGGAATCCTATGGGATTTTGTAGGTTTATAAGTAGTTTCTCTGTTGTTTGATTGCTCCACTGATGTCGCCCAACCCTTAGTTACCCCTTGGAAGTCTTGATTCAGTCAAATCCCTGGAGTTATGAAGAGGTGATGAACACTGTAGGTGTTGATGATTTTCAGCAATTATAAACTCTGCAAAAACTTGTTAGTATGAAGAAAAAGAGGGATAAGGACCTTTTAACCCAAAGGGAAGGAACTGGCCTCCACAAATTATGTTAAACTAGGTGGAAACCTAGCCTCATTCCAGGGTTTTAAGTCTCCAAGCCTACACGACCAAGGAAGAAGAAGAAGAAATTCTTTGATTTAAAAAGGTGTATATCGCATAGAATAAAAATACCTAGTCGTGGGGTCTTTATAAAGACTCCCACGGTTAGGTTTGGGTACAAATTGGCTCTCATGAATAAA
>JAOXJP010108474.1:0-14179 GCA_025762735.1 Platanus orientalis | reverse complement strand
AAAAAAAAAAAAAAAAAAAAAAAAAAAAAAAAAAAAAAAAAAAAAAAAAAAAATTTGCATCAACTATAGTTGTTGCAAAAAGGCTCTTTTCACATCAACTAAAAGTTGACAGCAAAAACTTTTAGTTGTTGCCAAAGGGCTTCCTTTTTCTCAGCAACTTGTTGAGTTGATGTTGAGGTTTTTTACATCATGATTTACTGCATCATGCAGCGTCAACTAAAAAGTTGACAGCAAAAGACTATTTTGCGTCAACCTTTAACTTTTTGCCGAACAATCTTTTTTCTTATAGTGAAAATTTGTTGGTGCCAACTTAAATTGAAAAAAGTTTTTGTAGAGACTAACATGAATCCACAACTGGTTACAATTGGCAGATTCGAAACCGACCCATGGTTTTAAAAAAGTGGAACTACTAGGTGGACCCAATATAATCTATAATGTTGCATAGGTAGTCCTAATGTTTTATCGTGCTATATTGCAGGGACACTTTCTGTTGAGGAAGACAATGGTTTTGTAATATATATAGTCCGATGAATTTAAAACAACTAGTACTTACGATATAACTCTAGAAGTAGTGGCTCTGTTATCTCAACTTCTTGGCAAGGAATAGTCATTTTGCATTTCTATTGTCATAAATCTGTGCAAGTCATGATGCTTAGGATTATTTCCCACTTCTGACATTTTATCTCATTAACGTAATCTTTCAAACAACCCCTTGTATATTTTTCTCCCTTCCATTTAGAGTTGTGTATGGTTATCCATGTTGTCCACTCTAACATCATTTCCTAATTTCTGTTTATGTTTACCATGTGCTTAATTCTCTTTGGATTGAGCTAAAATTTTTCTTTGCTTGTTAGGTCTTCTAATTTTTTAAATACCAAAATGGGTTACAAATGTAGGTACATGCAATATGGCCTATGGGACCAAGACACAGATATACACCTTGAATATGATCAAGTTTTCACAATAGGGGTTAATGATTCGAAAAAAGATTGGTTTTTTCTCATTTGGACAGGTTTTCCTTAACTATAGACCTAACTGCAACCATGTCTTCTCTGAAATCAACCTCCATGTTAGCAATGAATGTTTAATAAACACACTTACCTTTTCACTTAAAAAGACAACTCATAATAGGTTTTTTTCTTTTTTAAATGATCTACCTAAAACCAAGATATATTATTCTGGTCTAAGAGAACTTTGTTGCATTGAGTTGATGGCAAGCAAACTTAACTGCTTTGGCAGCCAACCTTTCTTTTTCTTGCTCCCTAGTTATGCTGGTCTTCAGCTTCAACCTTTAGACCCAATGACAACCAACCATGGGCTTTACTTCTAGATGAAGGGGAAGGAAGCCATGACATGAATGGATGAAGGGAAAACAATAAGGACCTCATGGATCATTCTTCAGTAACATCAACAAAAACATTTTAGAAACTTAAAATTCATGGCTTATCTTTCTATTTAATTCTGCAGTTCTCTCATGGAAAATGATCTAGCAAGCCAAGCAATTCCCAGTCATCTTGTAGTCCCATCTATATGTGCAATATTTTTGGTGCTTATTAATCACCTGAAGTTTACTGCAATGATCTCACCACATCTTAATGTCTCTTGTAACCATCTCTACATTCAAATTTCCTGCTTTCATACAATTTAATTACTTTGAATCATGGAATTTGCTTCTGATCACATTATTACAAGATAAGAATGGCACATTTTCTGGTAACACTGGATGATATTTTTATCTTTTATTTTTTCATCCAAATACTACTATTTGGCATCTCAAACATTGCAATTACTCAAAGCAGTTTCAAGTTACCTCAGTGCCATACTAGATTTGTAATGGTGAGAACTACATTGATATATAGTGAGAATTTCTTAGATTTTCCTTGAGACAATTTGTAATGCCTAGATAAGTTTGAATCTTAGATTTTCTAGTGATGTATAGTGATGAGTATGGTCTATAATATATTCAAAGGATTTGTTTTAAATGTAAGTTAGAATTCAACATTTGTGGTTGTACGTTAATGAGGAATGAAATGGCATTTCATTGTTTTTAAAACGCTGGGATTTAGATTGGGAGATATGGGTTTTTTTTCCTTTCTATTTAGACATACTTTAGATAACATTTTGAAAATGCCGTCTAAAGTATGACACGATTTAGATAGTATCATTAACCAGCGTTTTAAAAACATTGGCTATACTATTGTTTTTTTTTCCAACGCTAGTTATATCCATTTTGCCAGCATTTTAAAAATGCTGGCTGCTGAAGTTTATGACTTTTCTCGACGTGGCTTAAAACAGTGTTTTAAAAATGTTGCAACATTTTTTAAACGCTAGCAAAGGCCATTTTTGTTGTGTGAGAGAAAATTTTGGATTTTCGACATTTAAAGCTCAAATCAACCTCCAAGTTTTGGACTGACTCACATCTCTTAAAAGGGTTTGCATGGAGGTAAGTATGGTGTAGGCTAACCTGACCTTGAATTGGCCTTTTGCTTCTAGGGGTCAAATCAAGTGATCGTTTTGCAGTACATGGTTAATAGGCGTGTCATGGATTGCTTGTATTTCTTATGGAGAAAGAAGATGAGCTATGGGGGATAGGTCCCACATTCTCATGGACTACCTTAACCGTGCAAATGGAAGGAGGGGTGGAGAAAAGCGCCCTGCCCGGACATTGTGAGGTCCACAGATCTGACCAAATTTCAATCTCGCTACCATTGACCACAGACATCCTTTAAGGATGACATCTCTCCGCTTAGCAAACTTTTCCAGCCTTTGGATCCTGTTTTTTTTTTTTTGAAATTAACAGGAGAAAATGACTCTTAGGGAAATATATAGACTTCGTTAATTTGGCCCAAAGTGATTGAGGATTTGTCACTAACCTCCAACCTTGTTTTGCTAGTAAAGTCCGATTAATAAGGTGTAGATCTCTGAAGTCCATGCCCCCTTGGGACTTGGTACCCCAAAGATGATTCCAACTGACTCACTTTATCTGGTTCTCATTTTGTTTTTGACCACACTAGAAGCTACGTTGGTATTTGTCAATGAAAATGGCAAATTTTCTTGAGGATTAAAAAACACGACATAGTGTATGTATGCAAAGCACGCCTATGACTGCCTTTAGGAGAATTTTCTTACTCGCCTGGGTTACAAATTGGGATTTCCAGTTCTGAAATTTTGAGTCTTTACTACTTTAATCCAAGTCAATTTTGACATTTTTTTTGTTTGTCATTCATGACGTAGTCATTGGTCTATAGACTTTATTGGGAATGTAAGAAAATTAATTGCATATAGCTTTAAACATTTGAGAATGTAGGAAAATTAATTGGATATAGTTTATTACGTATAATAGAACTGGAAACAGAAAACATATATAATGGAAATCAGAAATGGATATACAAGAAGTTCCGACAAATTTCTGATTTAAAGAGCGTGGGTGTGTATAGAAAATAATTAAAATAAGAAACTTTCTAGACTTTTCAGTTAATATTATACCTAGACCGAGGCAAGCAACCCTTTTATTGGATTGATTCCTCAGTGCAATAAGGTTGGAAAACCGCCTAAGGATTTAATGATTTGAATATCTTCAAATGTTTGTACCAACCTTTGAAGCCTTCAATGAATTCTAGTATATTCCCAATAAAATATGTAAAAAGGAAGGAATGTTTGAAGTAGAGAAGATGAAATATATGATTTTCTATGTACATTATCATACAAAACGCCCCTCACGTATATGTATGTATGTAAAGAACCAAAGAAAGAAGACAAGGACTTTGTATGTAATGAGACAAATAAAATAATTGACTGAAAATGGAGACAAGGAAATAAAGCACTTATGTCCGTTACCAAATGTGTCCAACGCTTAAAATTCATAAAGAATAAAAATACGGTGGGCTCATACGTGGTATGTGCACCATACTGCACCCCTCAACAGTGCATCTTGGCTCGGATCACCGACACACGTGTGTAATGAAAATGACCAACTATAACCTGCACAAACATGCCCCTCTCTCTCATTGTCCCTGCTACCTATACAAAGCCTTCCACTACTCAAAACACACAGGTTCTCTATCTAATGTGGGACTAAAGTTTAGAAAGAGAAAATGTAAATTCATTTGCAGGGAACAAAAACAATGAAAATCGTACTAATATGTAAACGTGTGGATAAGATTTTGAATCACAAATTGAAAATAAATACAAAATCTCAATCAAGAAAGGGTATAGTGTCTTAAACTAGCGAGCTAAGGTCCAATATTAATGACTCCATATTCCCTAATAGGGTTTGGCTGAGGGGTAGGATTCTAGACAGCAAAAGAGAGATTGAATTTTCTAGATGCAACATTTGTCAAAACTAAAGGTATATATTTTTGTCAGTATATATGATTATTACACAAGTCATGATTATTACAGGAAATAAATGTTCTGTCCAGGACTCCATTTGAAGTCCCCTAGTGTCTGGGACACCCAATCCTGGACAGAACTTTTGCTCTCTTATTAAAAATTGAAATAATGTTCTGTCCAGGATTTGGTGTCCTGGACACCAAATCCTGGACAGGACATTTGTCCTCGCCATGCCTAAGGTATACCCAACACCATGACCTCTATGATTCCCACAAGATTTGGTTCAGAGATCAGACAGTTTAAAATATAGAAAATCGACCTGGTTAATCCAATCAATTGAGCTTTTAATGTCAGCAAAATGGTTTAATTAATAGGCCCAAAAAAAAAAAAAAAAAAAATTGTGAATTATATGAAGTGAAACTATGAATCGAGATTAAATCATGTCCCCGTCCGTCCCTCCCCCCAACTGGACAGGAGGGGAACAGAGTCCGTACTGAGATGGGAGTGAAAGAGCAGGCGATTACACGCGCACTGCATGAAAGAGGATTCGATTCTTTGCCTTCTACATGGAAGGTGGATGCACCGAGCATGGGTGGATTGTCTACATTTTTCAAAACTTTGTGTGAACATACGAAATCCTGGACACTACATTTGTTTCCAAAATATATTGGATAGGTCAGATTGTCAAAAAATCAGCCTTTGGTCACAAAACACATGACGACTGGTGGGGGACTCGGACAGAAGACACTCCCTTTGTGAGTGTATGTGTGTAACTAAATCCATTGACCCCTTGTTCATTGAGCTTGCTACAACAATTGGCCGAAATTAAATCATAGATATGATTATGACTATAGCCACCCACAAATAAGAACTGAATCACTATTTATCGCAAACTGATTGCATGTCAAATGTATAAATCAATTCGACAGGATTTTCAAATTGAATGATTTACCAATTCAATTTTTATTTTATTTTATAAATAATGTTTATATTAAAGCAAAAGAAGATAAAGATACTAGCTACTGTGAGGCAAAACCTCTTTAAGTACAAGCACTAGGCTAAAGCCTCATAAAAGTAATCCCTTGTGATATCTCTAGTAGAAAGACCTTTGAAGTACAGATATGCATGCTATGGCCCACAAAACAACCTCAAAGATGATAGCGTTAATGTTCTCATAAAAAAATTTATCGTATCATAAAAATTCTTCGATTCCGTTCTTTCCAAATACCACAACAAATACTATGGAGAAGGCCAAGCTAAAATATTTTTACATTTTGGATGATGAAAAGGATCAGACCATTGCCTTAAAAGATCAAATAAGGTTTTAGGCATAACGCAAGACAAATGAAGTGATGATAAGTAATGATTCCAAATTTTCTTTAAGAATAGCCAATAAAGTAATAGATGAGACCCTGATTCACCATTCGACAAGCAAAAGATGCAAAAATGAGGAAAAATTGAAAATGACTTCTATTGAGTGGTGTCTTGAATTAGCACAGAACCAACCAAGAAACATCTTATCTTGATGTAGGGTTATTTTGGGGGTTTTACCCTATTTTAGAAACTGGAGTTTTTAGGCTCTATAAAGAAACGTCTCGGAGTTTTTGGAGGCTACGGAAGATTGTGGCTTTGGGAAGAGAGACTTTGGTGAGAGGCAAGAACGTATTTGGTGTTGGGAGTTCCTGTTGTATTTTTTGTACTCTTCTTTGTTCTCCATATTAGTGAAATTATTGATCGTCTTCGCCTATGGATGTAGGTAGGTTTGCCGAACCATGTTAAATATTGTCTCTTGTGTGATTGTTCTTTGTTGTTTCTGTTTTCTTGTTTTCTTTTCGTGCATTACATACTTGAATCGATCCGTATTTCGTTTCGCTGTGCTGTTCTGGCACAACACTGTAACAAAAAAGGTGATAGTTGTACATTAATGGATTGGTGTTGTTTTTTCTCACATTTGATGGGAGTATCCGAAAGAAGTCTGAGGCAGATGGACTCCATGAACAAGATAAGAACTCCATGGCTAGGTGAGGGCTTTCCGGGATATCTAAAGGATGATAACGCAAAAAGGAAGAAGATTTCTCCTTGTCCAAGTGGTCTAGAGATTTGTAGGCACCTATCTTCTACAATCTTCCACTCTGCCATATATAATTTGCATTACATTCAATAATAAAGCAAGAAATTACTATGAAATCTCGGTCAAAATGTCAATTTCATGCCTTTTATCCTTAGTAGTGAATAATAAAAGTGATTCAGACTTCAGATAAAAGGAAAAATAGAAGAGGCACCTACATCTAAGAAAATCAAAGATCATAAACCTTTATGCATATGAAAGTAGAATATAAGAATATTGGTAAATTATATCACCGTGTCAGACAGTTTCCGATGCTGAGTGGGGAGTGAGTCTTTCTCCAATTTCAGTTCTTTTGATGATCCTTCCATGGAAGAATGTTTTTTAGGCCTGCAAATAAATTTAAGGACAAGGGGTTGAGAGAAATATATTAGAATTGTATAATAAGGTGTCCTTTTTTTTTTTTTTTTTTTTAAAAGTAAATCAGCCTTGTGGTTACCATAGATAATTCAACTACGATTTCATCTTGAAGGCTAATGGAAATGTAAGCCACTCCCTTGTATATCATGTAAGAGGACCTCTAGTTTAGATCCAATCCATTCATTTGATTATTAAATTTAACACCTTGTAAATTACATTAACAGCATATATGAGAAACATAGATTCATCAAGCTATGTTTGATGGATATGCTCATGATCTCCATTTAATGATCATGAAGAAATAAAAGAAAGGTCCAGGAGAAATGTGGAGTAAGAAAAATCATTTTCCAGCTATCTTTTCCTGTAGGGTAGGCTTGCTGTCGTTTGGACAAATTTCCTGCATGTATACAAACACAAGAAAATGGAGGATTAGAATAAGATATGATATACCCCATTAGAAATGCTACCAAACTACCCAACAAAACATGGTGGAAGACATCAAATCACCACTACAAACACCAACACTGCACACAATCTATAATTGAAGAAAGATAGCAACAAAACTTACTGTAAGTGGAAGGTTCATCAGGTGGATGGCTTATTCAATTCGAGCACTCTCTTATAATGTACTTGTAGCATTCTCCAAGGGGAATGCTCGTGGATGGCATGATCCTAGCATATATAATTTGATTACAATCGTACTTGCCTTACCTCTCGATTAATTAAGTTCCCTTAACCATGTACTTTAATTTGGTCAAAATTCTATCTCCCTTCTTAAGGAAATTGAAGTGGGATTGTAACTAAAACTAGAGAGGAACGTACAGGGTTTTAAAGTGCCATGGGACCACGCTAGGCATGCCCTTAAGTGGCATACTCTGGCAAATTTAGCCCACCTTCTTGTTGTTATTGTTATTATTATTTTAGACATCCTTCTGGTGATTGTTTGCATAGTTCATTGTTATGGTTGCCCAATCTGTGGTCATTCAAATGCGCTACAAGGTCAACCAGATGCATATTGGGATTCAGAGATGTGAGATAGGGCCGATGTAATGCATCGAAATGTGTCGGCATGTGGATTGAAGTCTGAGTAGCTTAGCTGGTGCCCGACCTCGACGATGCGTCCATTGGGAAACACAATTAATGTTCAATGTGCCCTGTACAACTAGTTAATTAAAATTTCAAAATCAGATCTCTTAGGCCCTTGAAGTTAATTCTGAATCAAAATTTAGGGGTTGTATATTTTTATGCATTCACTAGGCCTCAAAAGTGAAAATGAGCTCAACTAATGGTGGAAAACAAAGAAAAAAATTGGGTTTGAGATAAAGGGCAATGATTCATTTATGTATAATATCCTTGCTATAATTAAGACTTTACTTTCACATCTAGGTATGCGTATATGACAGGTTAAAGGCATATCCATAAAGGAAACAAGCCTTTTTATCAAATATGGTATGGCCCATAGGACTCAAACTGACGTTTTTGCTGGTCACTCAGAAGACAAAACATTGTATTTCCTATCCAAGATAAGTTCTTTTGAATATGTTTTAGGAAAAGTTTCCTCCTCATTCCCTGCATAAGCTCATCCTACTATATAAGTTTCACCTCATATGACTGGCTCCCCCAGTAGGTCCCTGTGGGATTTTATGTCCCCTGCCCATTAAACATCTCCCCCCATCCTTGCCCGTGGCACCGGATACCTGTCGGCACCCATCACTTTCTAGAGCTATGTTCCCTCCTGGTCTATACTAGCAGTTCCATCCTCCTCCCCACCTCCACCATTGCTCTTTTGTTGGTATTCACTCATGTTTCTCACCCATTAGATTTATGTCTGAGATCTCAATTTGCAAATGAGTGCATCGCTTGCAGATAATGTATCAATTGCCTACAAGATCCAACTCTGTGTTAACATGGATAGTCTAGCAATTTTTTTAGTCATGCATAGCTGTTATATGAGCAATTTGCCTTCGTGAGATTCTTCAGTTGTAAAGAGCATCAGTTCATGTTATTTGGAATGATTAACTGCTTCAGTAAAATAGATGTAACATCTCTATTTACGCATGACATGCATGGGGAGAGTCGAGAGTCAACCATTGAATATTGGTATAAAAATGATTCAAAAAGCATATTCTTATACCGTACAGTGGTCACCAAGTCATCCTCTTTTAAAAGAATGGTTCTAATTAATTGGGTAACTCATATCTTATCTATTCTAGCAATGTGCTCTGATACCAGGACCAACTAATTCGTAGGCTTGACGCTTTAGCTTTACATGGGTAATGGGTTGATGACCTTGAGTATATAAGAAAGGGCAAATAAATAACTAGGGTTTTGGTCTAAAGAATTAACACGAAAGGCCAAGTAGTAGAAGAAGAAAAATAAGTTTACCCAAAAAAAAAAAAAAATGAAAAAAAAAAACTAGAAAAAATGTAATGGTCTTTTCAATTGCCCTTACTCGTCCTATTTAACCCAATAAAGCTTCGTCCGCACCAGAAAGACCTTTGTTTAGCACAGATACTATTACAAATCTTTTTAGGAATAGGAGGTTGATACAAAGGTTGGAATAGCTGTTATCATGGACTTGATCAAAACTTCTTTCCCTACTTAAAAGTTGAGACTGTAACGAATCAAATAGATCCTTATACTTGTATTTGAGCGAAATTTACCAAAAAACATTTATACAAGAAACCCTTGAAAATAAAGAAACTTGGGTCAAAAACTTTCTCGTGGTGATGACTTCCAATAATAAGAATTAGTTCAACAACTAACTCAGGTGAAGACGTTTATCTCACTATCAAGAGCCAAGAACCATGTCAAAAGTAGGTAGGTTTATCCCAGTATCACTGCTGGGACCCAAGTTATCTTTGCATTCGATCATTCATCTTTCATGGCATTTGTTTTCATCATGTTTATTTAGGCTAAAGATTGTAACCTGTGGCATTTCAATTGAAATATTTCCTGAAAAGTTAATGCATGTCGATGAGGAGAAAGAAAGGAACAAATTCCCAGATGTTCTGCACAAAAATGATGCACAAAGATGTCCAAGTCTGCTAAGCAGGGAGAAAAAAAATGATAAAATCTGCAACAAAACATCAATCCATACCTACCAAACTTTCTCTGTTCAAAGACTGGGGAAGGGCGCCCTGAAGTTCATTATTTTCTATTTTTCATGTAAACAGGATAACACATATATTAAAGCACATGTCCCTATCACACACAGGAAAAAAGGTATAGCGCTAGATGAACTTATTAGCTCACTTACAGTGGGTGAAGGTCCTTTAAATTTCCCAAGCTCTCAGATTGGCCAAATACGGGGTAACAATAACTTGGCTCAATGCTCTAACGGTTGAACTGGTCTTCTGCAAGCTGATTAATCATTGACTATTATGTATGAGGCCTATCATTCTTGTGGTCATTACGAATTACTTTGCTCTGCCAGTTGTTTCGGTTTTTCGTTGGAGGATACTATTTTTGAAGGCACTTATAATATTTTTACTGTAATCTTATTGTTAGAGGTCCATGTATTTGTTTGGAATGTATTAGATGTGCTGAAGCGGAATTTATGATTACCGAGGGGATCTCAGTTGAGGAAATAGGACAGTTATGTAAGTTTATTGTTTTACCTGTGTCACTCTCTCTCTCTCTTCTTTTGGTTTCTTCCTTCTTATTTGTCTAAAGGTTATTAAAGGCAAGGAGAATAGAAAGGAAGAACATTTTGAAAGAGCAGGGAAACAAGAGTGAATTACCTATCACTTTGCTCAGCCAATTGTTTTTGGTTTGTGCCAAGAGCATACTTTTTTTGAAGGCTATTATAATAAGTTTCTTGATTTTCCCCCTCTTTTGAGTTGTTTCTGGTTTCTGATTTCTTGTGTTGTAATTCTTTGTTTCTCAACTCATTAATGATTCAAGTTCTTGCTCTATAAATTGTTGAGCAGGCAATAAGCAGGGTTTCTTTGTTTCTCAATATCATGACATTTCACCTAATGTATAGGATCAAGAAGTATTCAAGTTGTTATTAAATCTTGTCTGCAGAGCATAGTTACTTTATTAGTGATCACATCATGACTTGTGTCATGCTGTTTGGCCACCTTCACTCACCTTGGATAGCCTGTAGCTTGCGAATAAAAAATGGAAATGTGCCCAGTTCATTGGTAAAGTGGTAGCTGGATACCTAAGTGGTCCTGTTGTGCCCCAAAAATCATACCTGTAGGGTCATGGATTTTGATACATGACATTAATCATTCATTCATTTATATCTTATATATTTTCGTATAAATTTTTCATTCATTTTTTTTTCAATTATACGCAGCGAAATTGCATATCATTAACATAACCATCCATATCTCATAATCCAATCTATAATGAAAATTTCATATTCCATAAACTTGAAAATAATCCATGAAATGTCCTGACATTCCCATTCAAATAAACTAATAGTCTGACATAAATTAAAGCATTATCTAAAAATTAAATATCAAATCTAAAACTGAAATCCACTAGCTTATTACATTATTTTAATTTAACTGAAATAAAATACTGAACGGAAATAAAATAAAGTTTTTAATTGAATCAATGTCTCTAAACTGAAATAATGTCTCAATGTCTCATGGCCTAATCAAAGTTCGTCAATCTCTCTAATCCTACCTATCTATATTGCTATATAGCTGCCACCTTATCATCTATGGTGCCAAATTTGGAGTGAGCTTGACAAACTCAACAAGAAACTAGTAAAATAAAGAGTAATGGATCAAGACTTAGCACAAAGAAAAATAAAATAAATAGTTGCATGCTTTTTAACAATATATGAAACTGAATAATTTAATCATATAGAAACAGATATTGAGCTGAAAACATTAAAAGATATAAACATATAGATGATCTAATCAGAACAAAGCAAGTACATATAATGGAATTGAACATAACAGAACATGTAGATCAGATACATAAGCCAATACATATAATAGT
This sequence comes from Platanus orientalis, assembly GCA_025762735.1. Lineage (NCBI taxonomy): Eukaryota > Viridiplantae > Streptophyta > Magnoliopsida > Proteales > Platanaceae > Platanus > Platanus orientalis. The sequence goes on along the minus strand of JAOXJP010108474.1, from coordinate 2,400 downwards.
TACACCATTTAATCCTCGGTGTAAAGGGCCAGATGCATCATTTCTAAGAAGGGCTAGACACGCCATTTAATTGTAATGTATGAAGTTTGATTCGGGTTAGCATCAAGAATCTAATCTAGATGCAACCTTAATACAAAATTTTTTTGGGTGAAGGTGAACCATTTTTATGTTTTTATGAACCGAAATGGATCCGAACCATATCCGTAAATGTATTAGGGTTTGTAGGGTATTTGTGTGTTTTATTCTAGCGTTACGTGTGGAGAGGAGAGAGAGAGAGAGTTTCTTATAAAATCATCTTTGGATGTGTTTTCTTCTTGATAGTAAAAGTTTTGTCTATGGCTTTATGGTTTTTCCTCAAACTGGGGTTTTCGATGTAAATCTTATGTTGTACGTGATTTTTCTTTGCGTTTTACTTATTGATTTTATTGCTCCCCATTTATTTTGTATCAAAGAAGGTAAAACAATCTTATCAACTAGTATCAAAGTGAGGTTTGGTTCGAGTGGGAGCAATTGCAGCAATAGCAACTATGGAGGAATCTGCATGTTTCAGTGTTGAAAAATTTAATGAAATGAACTTCACTTTCTAGAAGATTTAGATAGAGGAATATCTCTACCAGAAGAATTTCTATCAATCTCTTAATGGAAAGGGCAAAAAGTTGGCTATGATGTCAGATGCAAACTAGAAAGTACTTGATTGCAAATCCCTAGGTACGATTCATCTTTCGTTATCTTTGTCGGTAGCTTTTAATATTTTTAATGAGAAAACAACAGAAGACTTGATGTTAACACTTTGTTGAATGTATGAAAAACCACTAGCTTCCAACAAAGTTTTTCTGATGAAGAGATTGTTTATTATGAAAATGGGGAAGGCGGAACTGTGGTTGAACACTTGAACGAGTTCAACAGTTACAAGTCAATTAACTTCGGTTGGAATCAATTTCGATAGTGAGGTTAGGGCCTTGTTGATTATTTCATCTTTACCAGATAGTTGGGATGGTTTGGTAATGGTTGTTAGTAATTCTTCGGGATCAAGACCCATGAAGTCTGATGATGTGCTGAGCATGATTCTTAGTGAAGAAGTCTACAGAAAATCCACATCTGTAGGAGAAACTTCAGGTAGTGCTTTGAATATGGAAGGAAGAGGAAGAACAAATGACAAGAACCAAGATTGGGGTAGATCCATGTCAAGAAACAAAACAAGATCTAGAAAACCTAGGGTGGAATGTTAGAATTGTGGGAAGAAATGATACTTGAAAAAGGATTGTAGGGCTTCAAAGAAGAACAAATATGATACCAACAATAAGGACAAGGAGGCTTCCACAAGTATTATCGAAGAAGTTGTTGAAGATGCATTATTTTTAGCCTTGGACACCAAGTCAAAGTCATGGATGATTGACTTAGGAGCATCATTCTATGCGACGTTTAACAAAGAATGTCTAAAAACTAAATGTAGGGTGACCTTGACAAGGTTTTCTAGGAGATGATAAAGCCTACAATATAGTGGGAAAATGAGATGTTCTAATTAGTCTTCCGAATAGGGATACATGGATGTTGAATGATGTGCGTCATGTACCCTGTTTGAAAAAAAATTTGATTTCAGTAGGCTAGCTCATAAGTTCAGGTTACAACATAGTTTTCATAAGAGATTCATGGAAAATCACAAATGGTGTCTTGGTTGTGGCTCACAGAAAGAAAGAAGTGATACTCTACCTAACAAGAAATACAACAACCTCTATTTCAGTTGCATCTAAGGGTGTAGATTTAGATATATGGCACTGTAGAATGAGACACTTGAGCAAAAATGGATGAAAGATTCTCCACTAAAGAGGGAAGCTTCTAGGTTGAAAGGCATTAGACCTGGAGTTTTACGAAGACTGCGTTTATGGAAAATGGAAGAAAGTCAGTTTCACTAAGGATGTAAGGGCAATCAAGTAGGAGTAATTGGAACTGGTTCACACTAACTTATGGGGGCTAGCTTAGTTATGTTCTATTAGTGGCTCACATTATTTTGTTATCTTTATTGATGATTCTACTAGGAAATTATGAGTTTATATCCTTAAATATTGTTAGGTTCATGTATTGTCAATCTCATGTCAAAACAACTGAGTTGTAAAGTAAGTGTCAAGTCCAAGATAGTGCTCCAAACTCAGAAGAAAGAAGGTAAGGATGAAATAAAGACTTATAAGATCAAGACAAGTACCAAAGATGAAGAACCAAGTCAAGCTCAAAGATGAAGAACCAATGCAAAGAAGCTAAAGCTGAAGTCTGACAAGAAGAAGACTCAATAGATGCTAATGACATGCACTAACCTTGAAAAATATTTACACTTAGCACTATGCACTAAAGCCACTAAGAATAATCATAAGATTAAGTGTGAGGTGCTAAAAAGGGCCAAAATGC
>JAOXJP010108463.1:0-28159 GCA_025762735.1 Platanus orientalis | reverse complement strand
TTGGAGAAGTGTCTTCAAATCAAGGATATTGTAAAGTCAAGTTCGGTGGAGTTGTTGGTCCTTTTGGAAACAAAATTGCAATCTATTTCCAGAATGCTGATGTGACAACTTTGTCCCTTTGCGTTAGTGAATGGGGTCTGCCTTCCTTTTAAAGGTTCAACAGGGTGTATCTAGATTGTATGGAATACATGGAAAATTGAGTTTTGCAGTCATGGGTAAATGAATTCTCAGTTTCTATTCATGGTCGGCTAAGAGGGTCGCAGGAGGAATGGGTTGTATCAGGTGTATATGGTCCTTGTACAACTGCTCTTAAGCCCCTTTTTTTCCAAGAGTTGGAGTTGTTTCGGGCTTTTTGGGCTGGGCCATGGTGCCTTTGTGGAGACTTCAATGAAGTTTTTTGTTTGGATGATAGGATAGGTGATAGGAGTTTAGCCTCGGGGTCTAGACTTTTCGTTAGTTTTGTTGACTCTCATGGCCTCAGAGATGTATCTATTGCAGGAGCTTCATTTACCTGGTCTAATATGCAGTCCTCTCCATCTTTAAGCAAGATTGATAGAATTTTCCTCTTTGCTGAATGGGACAGCCTGTTCCCTTTTTCCAAAGGCTTAACCAGGCCAAGACCTGTATCTGATCATATTCCTGTTGTGTTATGTGGGAAGTTAGTGAATGGGGATCCCAAGCCCTTCAAGTTCGCAAAAAATGTGGATAAAAAGCCCGGATTTTGTCGAAAGGGTTAAGGAGTGGTGGGATTCCTTTGCGATCGCAGGGAAGCCAGGTCAAATGCTTAAGGTGAAATTAAAGCTCTTGCGGGATTGTTTAAGAAGGTGGAACAAGGAGGAGTTTAAGGAATGTGGATTTTAAAAAGAAGCAACTTCTTGAGGAGATTATGTATTGGGACTCTAAGGAGGAAGTTAGAGGTCTATCTAGTGTTGAAAGACAACTTAGGGACTTGGCTAAACATGATTATGCTATGACTACTTGTCTTGAGGAAATTAAGTGGAAGCAGAAAGCTAGGGTGAAATGGCTTAAAGAAGGGGATAATAATACAAAATTCTTCCATAGGATTGCTTTAGCGAGGAGAAATACTAATTTTATTCATTCCCTTGTGGATGATAATGGGTGCGAGGTTGCTCCAGATCGTCTGAAATCTCACATTGCTGCTTACTACTTGAAATTGTATAAAGATCCAGGGTATAGAAGACCTAAACTAAATGGAGTTCAGTTTAGACAGATTTCTTCCAATATGGGGATTTGGTTGGAGCGTCCCTTTGAGGAGGATGAGATCAAGAGAGTAGTGTGGAGTATTAAGGATGATAAAGCCTCGGGTCCAGATGGTTTTACTATGGCCTTCTTTAAAAGTTGTTGGGATGTTGTTAAAGGGGATCTTATGGACATTGTTAGAAACTTTCATGAAGAGGCCTTCTTGGATTTTGGAAGTAATGCTACCTTTCTTTCTCTTATTCCGAAGCATGAGCATGCTAACAAGGTTGGGGATTTCAGGTCGATTAGCCTGGTAGGGAGTGTTTATAAAATCCTGTCTAGATCTCTTTCGTGTAGATTGAAGGTGGTTTTGCAAGAAGTGATTTCTCCTAACCAAAGTGCTTTCTTGGGAGGGAGACAATGTATTGATGGGGTGTTGATTGCTAATGAGTGCTTGGATGCGACCTTAAAAAGTGGGGAGTCAGGAGTGGTCTGTAAATTAGATATGGAAAAAGCCTATGACATGGTCAATTGGAAATTTCTCGATTATATGCTAAGGAGGTTGGGGTTTGGCAATAAGTGGTGTCGATGGATGAGAAAATGTTATGGTGCAACGTTCTTTTCTATTCTTCTCAATGGATCTTCAGTGGAGTTTTTCCATGGCACGAGGGGTCTGAGACGAGGGACCCTCTTTCCCCCTTCTTGTTCCTGATAGTGGCCGAGGCCTTTGGACCCCTCCTCTCCAAAGCCTTCGAGGGCGGTTTGTTGGAAGGTTTTAGAGTTGGAAATAATGGGCTTATGATTTCTCATCTTCAATTTGTGGATGATACTCTGATCTTATGCAAAGATTCGAAAGAGCAGATTCTTTATTTGAGGTGTGTCATCAGGTGTTTTGAGGTAGTCTCTGGTTTAAAAGTAAATCTTCGCAAGAGTAGAATGTATGGAGTGGGTAATGTGGAGAATATTGATAGATTGGCGGAGTGCTTGGGTTGCTCTGTGGATTCTCTTCCCACGACATACCTTGGGCTTCCCCTCGGTGCTTCCTTTAAAAAATCCTCGGTTTGGGACCCGGTCGTATCTTGCGTTCAGAAGAGATTGACTGATTAGAAAGGGAATTTTCTATCTAAAGAAGGGATGTGCTGATCAACTCTGTGCTGGCAAGTCTTCTAACTTATTACCTTTCTTTGCTCTCCATCCCAGTGTCGGTAGAACATAAGATTGAAAAGTGTCAAATAGAGTTTTTGTGGGGTAAGGGTTTGCAGGGTGATGGAATGCCTTTGGTTGCTTGGGCAGATATTTGCAAGTCAAAGAAATTTGGAGGACTGGGTATTAATCAGATTAGGGATGTGAATACGACTCTATTATCTAAATGGCTTTGGAGATTTGGTCAAGAGCCCAAAAGCTTATGGCTGCAAATTATTGCTAATAAATATGGCATCGTGAATGAGTGAGAATCAAAGGTGCCTGTCTCTCCTTATGGTTGTGGATGTTGGAGAGCTATTATGAATGGATTGGAGGACTTCAAAAAAACCACGAAGATTGATATAGGCTCAGGCTTAAAAACTTTGTTTTGGAAAGACCGTTGGTGTTCTAATCATCCTCTTATGTTGGAGTTTCCTCTCATGTTTAGGCTTGCAAGGGACAGGGATGCTAAGGTGAGGGATTATTGGGTCCCGATGGGGGAGGGTGGGGTTTGAAATGTTGATTTGTGTAGAAGATTGAATGATTGGGAGATTGATAGCATGGTGATCCTTTTGGACCTCATTGATCATCATAGGCTGAGGTTGGATATGGAGGACATGTTGCATTGGAGTCCATCCAGGGATGGTAAATTTTCTTCCAAGTCTTGCAGAGAGGTTAGGTGGATTGGGGAAAGGGCGAAGCCTATTTGGTCGACTATTTGGAGATATAAAATCCCGTCCAAAGTGGCCTTTTTTATGTGGACTGCTGTTAGAGGTTGCCTCGCAACTATTGATTTTCTCCAGAATAAGGGTATGATTATCCCTAACATGCTCTCTTTGTCTTCAAGATGCAGAAAGTATTAATCATATCATCCTCCATTGTCCTTTTGCGGTTGAAATTTGGGAGTTGTTCTTCAAAGAGTTGGATTAGCATGGGCCTTCCCTAAAGAGCTCGATGTCTTGATTTATGCTTGGAAGTTGTGGCAGGTGTCCAAGAATGGAGGTATCCTTTGGAAGCTCATTTGTCCGGCTGTGTGTTGGGCAATATGGCTTAAACAAAACCAGAGAGTGTTTGAAAATTGCAAAGAACCGGCTTTTAATGTATTCCAGAAAGCTAAGGACTTGGTTTGCTTTTGGGGCCAAAATTGTATGCTTTCGGGCGAGTACTCCTTTGCGAGTACGAAAAGGGAGTGGCTTAGTTTCTTTGCTTGTACTTAGTTTTTCCTCTGTTTTTATGTTTGGGGATTTTTCATCCTTTTTCTCTAATGAAATTTTAATTTATAAAAAAAAAGTTAATACTTCCAGCAAACAGAATCTGTAACAGTTACGAATTGAAGTGATTAAATATTAAGGCAGTGCAATAAAATCACAAGGGAAAATAGTAGAGTGATTAAGGATTGATCTGACAAGGATTTAGTAATGAAACATATAAGGAAACACTGGAAAAATTATTAGAAACTGACAAACTCAGTCGCAGGAGCAGACTAGTACTTGGATTAAGGTTGATAACTCTTCTAAAAAACAAGAGAAATCAGCAGCTATCAGAAAGGATTTTAGGTTTATAAATACTTAACTTGCAGAGGAATAAAACCTTGCTGAAAACTCTTTGAAAACCCAACTATAACTAGGGGTGATTTGGTAGAAAACCCAGCCTGAGAAACTCTGCTATCAGGCAGATTTCAAATCAGCAAATAAAACCTGGATTCCAGTGATAACTCTTCAGCAGCACAGAAACAATGTAGCCCATGATTGGGATTCAATCTCCCTTAGATTGGCCCCCAAACTAGTCAAAGAATAACAGCAATATTAGTATCCAGAATGCACATAAATCCCACATAAGAACTTAGGAATTAGCAGCTTCAAACACACAAAGAAATACCAAGGATCTTCCAAACCCATGAGTAATTCTGAGGAAAAGATTTCTTCAGACTCGAAATTCATGTAATTCTTCATTGAATAAATCATTGGGATACCCCCCCCTTTTATAAAATACAAACTTCCCCTTTTAGAAACCCCCTTACGTTAGAAGCTTTTAAAAACAAAAAACCCTTTCCCAAGTATTACCTAAAGCTACTCCTTTCTAATTTAAAAGACTCCTAAAATAATAAAGGACTTTTAAAAGAAACTATTCCCAAAGAAGTTGTCGACCAGCCCTCCATGGGTCCCACACTTTTGACTCCAAGACTCTCAACTATTAAATAAAATATAGAATCTTATATCTGTCGATCAACTAATAAACCCCTACAATTTTCCCAAAAAACCCCTTGGCTTTAGCCTTATTACAATATAACCCAAAATTGGACAAATTCCTAATCTTCTCTTACAAGATGTAGCTCCCATGATTACCCATGATCATCTAACTTCTTCTTGTTGTGCATGGTTGCTCCCGCATCACTTGGCTTAGCTCACTCAAGCCTAGGTCGTCTTATCATGCCTTTTTAAGCCCTAAATTTCCAAGTCCCTGAAGCCATGGTCAAAATTCCATAGACAAAAATATTAAGGTGAGAAATATTGATGCATTACAATTTACAAGGAAGAAGATACCAAAAATTGATGTGGAATAATTTCCAAGGCCTCAAATAATTTGAAATAAAGGTTACGGAAGTAAATAAATTAAGAATAGAGTTTATGACCGTTTCTGACATGTTCCAGAGTTCTACAGTTAAAATTTCATTATATTATGAGAAGAATTGATGGGTGAAATCATGGAATTTCAGAAACTTAGGTGCTTTAATGGGGGTTCAAGAAGAAGAAGAAAAGGAAAGAAAGAAAAGAGAACGAGTAACTAAGAGAAAAGTAAAAAGAGAAGAAGATAAAAGAGATACCTTAGAGAAAGAGGGAGGGTGAGGTGGATACTCACAAGTGCACTAGGGTGCTACAACCCACATGGAGAGAAGAGGGAAGCCTAGGAGATGGCATAGACCCTTGGAGAGGAGAAAATGGCTACAACTACACCTTGGGAACACCAAAATCTTCAAAAACTTGTTTATTCTTTACCATAAAATTATGGGAGAGGGGTTGCCTTTAATATGCTTACAATCTTAAACAATTGGAAACTTGCTAAAATTTGAAATTTCCTAAAAATTCTAAACTTGCTAGCCAAGTTTTCTAAGATATAGAACTTTCTAAAAACATTAATAACTTGATGCACAAGTTTTCCTAATTCCTAGACTTTCCAAAACATTAAATTTCCTAAAGTTTAAACTACTAAAACTTAAGGATTTATAAAAAAAACACTATTCCCGTTTTTATTGACACCCCTTTAGTAATTTAGTCATAACTTTCCTAAATCACCTCGGATTTGCGTAATCTTGATCTCGTTAGAAAGATAACTGAATAACCTATCTAATGACACTAAAATCAAGCCAAAATGTCAAGTTTTGGCCGTAGAAAAATTGAGTCCAAAGTGAAAAACGGGATTACAACTAAAAAAAAAAAAAAAAAAACTAACCATGACATTATTAGCCTTATTACAAAATTAACCACCCCTTACAAAATCCAAGTTGATCCCATATAGCATGTAATTTTAAATTGTGCCCTCTTATGTGGGGGTACATACATAAGTCTTGATTGATTGTCCGCATCACTTCCTTGTGCCCTTTGTCAGAATATCTGGAAGGAGAGAAATAGGAGAATCTTTGAGAACAAATTCCCTAATCTGGATGATCTTTGTATCTCCATTTACAATTCCATCCACGGCTGGTGTCAGATTATTTTTTCAACAAGGCTGGTGTCAGATTCGGAAGGCCTACGAGCCTGACGAGTGTTATTCTCTATGGTTTAAGAGGATTTTGTCTCCTTGATAGCTTTGAACATGTTGGGCCTCTGTTTTTTTGGCCTTTGCTTCTTTCCTTGTTTTTTTCTTTTGTTATCTTGTTCACTAACCAAGTGAACTTTGTATTTTTCTCTGTTTCTTCTTCTCTTTTAATGAAATTGCTTCAATTGTTCCATAAAAAAATATGTCAACATGGAGCTTCGTGATCTTCTTTCTTTTTAATGTGTACAATTAATTGAGACTGGCAATGTAAATGTTTACTTATGCTATTATAATTGGGAACTTCCTTGTTGGTATGATAATTCGGATTTGTTGACTAGGGTGCTGAAGAAATCTGTGTTTTTCATACCTTATAATTTAAAAACATGTTAATAATTGATGATTATATTTTGTTTGAAAACTTTACATGTCAATTGGAATATAGGCAGTAGTCCATTGTGCAATTGCTATAAAGATGTTACAGCTTACAGGTGAATGTGGAAGACAATATCATATTATTTTACATTCCATCAACTTGAATTAATCATAGTACAAGAAGTTTATGAACTGCATGATATGTTTGTGATTCAGCACACAAAAAAAAAAAAAAAAAATCTAACAACTAACCCCAAGCCTGGTTAATTAAGTATACAAGCTGTGAGAGGTGTCTAATAGCCATTATCTGAGAATATTCTCCTTAAGTCACTGATCAACTTGTACAACAGCAATGCTATAGTGATCGGCCTCTATTCCAATATAAATCCCTTAATCAGCAACCAGCAGCACATAGAACTTCAAAATTGGCAATCATTCATACCTTATATCAAGCATCTTGTGAGCAGATTATTCCACACACTAATTTGTATTCAAGTGTGGATTGGCGATTTCTTCAAGACTCCAAGTAAAGGATAAATTCTCAGGTGTGTTTATGGTTCAAAGAGGTAGTTTAGGGTCAGCCAATTGTAGGACTTTGGGTTTCTTTTAAAAGACTTCAAAACCCAGTAAAGGACACCAAGCCGCAGGTACCTATGATGATGGGTTTTGTGTTTTGGATATGAAAAACAAAAGGAAAGGGTTTTGATAAGTGGTCGCAGGCTATGGGTTTTGTTGTAGGAAATAGAAGGAATATCAAATAGAAGTGTTGCTGGAAATTCTGTGCAGCAGGTTAAGTGTAGTATTGATGGGTTTTAAGAAAAGGGTATGAGGATTAGGTGTGGCCGACTGGTTTTAATGAGGTTTAGGACTTAGATGGAGGTAATTAGGGTGTGATATGGGGAATTATGGGTTGATATCAAAAGGGAATCTAAGGGAGGGTTAGGAGTGGTGGCCGGATGCTTAGGATGGGGTTATGGGGTTGGATGATGAAGATGGAAGAAGAATGGGTGGTAGAAAGAAGGTTTCTGGATATGGAAACAGCAAGCTTTCAATGGAAAAAATCAAGAAAATAAAGAAGGTAGGAGATAAGATAGCTTGAGTGAGAAATCACCAACTCACTTTGCTTTGGAACTTGCCAACGAAAGCCCAAGTTGCAGCCAAGACTTGGAAGAGGTAAAATACCAGCCATGTGTAGCAAGAAAGCCAATTTTTTTTTATTAAACTCCATTGTTTTCGTTTTAGGAGGCCCCCTTTTAAAACCCACGATATGTAGGGTTTCCCCCCTTGATTACATACAAAATAGAAACCAAAAGCAATAAAAGAAAGCCAAAATTTCCCCCCTCCCTTTGGAGTGGTCGACCAAGCCAAAAGTTGGCTTCTAATACATAAAACTCACGTATGCCCTATATAAAAAACTAAAATATCCTCTATGTCCCTACTCTAATAATTAATGAAAAACATGGAATAAACTAATAAACTCTAATAAAAAAACATAAAACTAATCCAGAGCCTCCATAATGTGGTCCTTTGTGTTTTCCATGCTCCTATGCCTTCATGCGTGGACCCCCATCAAGACCATGTGTGGGCTCCACTTTGCTCCCATGTCCACATCAATATGTGTGCATGTATCACACACGATGGAATTTGTGTTAGAAAATGATTCATTTTCAATTTTAAATGGTAGAAGAATCTAGATGGTCTTCACTAGAGGTCATCATTTACAACCCTTGATTGTATCGTAGTCACTAGTCACTAGTACCGATAAATTTGCTTCTGATTTTCCCCAACTATATCCACTTGTCAGTAATGCTCTGAAGGTGGTGGTGTTTATTCCCTTCCATGTACACCAAATAAGGCACCAGATCTCACTCATTCTCATCCAGAAACCAATTCATTTCCCCACCTTAGCAAGAATCATCAAGGATATGCCAAATGCTCCATGGTTAATTCATAACCATTTGGATGAATAGGCAAAATGTTGATTCCTCTTAAGAGTGCAAGTTGGGCAGTTGGGTTGGGTTGAAGGCCAAACCTAAGAACTAAGTAGTGAACATGTAACCAACCCAACCTGAGGATCAACCCAAGTCATATAACCCTAACCCAACCTGGGTTGGTCAGGTTGGGTGGGGTTAGGCTGATTTAGGCTTCTAAAATTATATAATATTATCATGTAGTTTAAATTGGTTGGTTTTGGGTTAGGCTTGCATATTTACAATATGTAAATTAAAAGCAACTGAAATTGTCACAGTCGGACTGAAACTCACATCTTCATGCGCAGTTTGGTTTAGGTTGCCTTTGGGGATGGGGAGGATTTGCAAGTTGCAACCACGAAGAAGTAAAGTCACCCCATCTGGCTTTCGTAGCATTTGAAAGCAAAAGTTCATTGTTCAAAATAGTTATTACCACAATAATAATAGCAAATATAAATGAATTCATTTCTTAAAATATTGAAATGACCTTGTTTTTAGTTATGTTTATGTCTACAATAGAATCCAATGCTTATGTGCATGTACTTTTTATAAGAATCTGTGATAGACTGATTTTAAGTGGTAAGAAAACAAAATGATATGATTACATTTACATGTGGTTTTTGAATCTATGTCAAATTGGGATTTCCCAGCCTAAATCTAGCCCAATGTCTGAAAATGCCAGCACAAACCTATATTTAGGTCGGGTTCAGTTTGAGCCACAGTTGCACTCCTAATTCTTCTGGCATTCTGCATAGCATGCATATATGGTCTTTATTTGTTGAAAACTGTCACGTTTTGAAATTTATCCAACATCATTATGGAACTTGACACTTAGAGAGGAAACTCCATGTTCTTGTGAAACATTCTGGAAAGACCTAGAAGAAACTTCTTGATACTGTGGGAAGGGTGGGTCATCTTGGATGAACATATGGATCTAGAGATCCATTAGGTACGATATTATGCCGCTGCTAGAGATTATAGGTGCTGTTTGGTCTAGGAATTTTATCAGAGGGAAGGGAGAAGTTCTTAGATACAATTATGTCCTGTTCAGCTTAAACTTGGGAGACCTCCCAACTTCATTGTTTAGGTGAGGACAGATAGAGAGAGGATCGCAAAAGGACTCTGATATTCACTTTATTTGGTTTGCCTGTTAATTGATGCAATGTCCAAAGGCAAGTTTACTGCTGATTGGGAGGTCAACTGAGAGGTTTTTATACTGCCTATGATGTTCCAAGAGGTCAATTTTGCTCCATTCTTTAGTAGTTAGTTTTCTTCTTTTGTGTTTAAATGATACCATTTGTAGTAAAGAACTACGATTTGATTGTTACTTTGGCAGGCGTTTTAGTAGGCTCTCTTTTGTTGTGCTTCTCTTTTGTACCAGAGGATAGGGATGTCCTTATTGCTGTTGGATCAGCAAATACGGGTTGGATCCTTATTAAAAAGTTGCGGTAGTTTTGTGGAGATCTTGGACTTGAATATTTGTGGCTTAAATGCATTTTTGGTTTATTGGTGGTGGTTGATGGTTTTATGTTTCTTTAGTCATCTTATCAAGCAATAAAATAAAAAATAAATTATGTTCTGTAAATTCTGCTGTTCATATTCTCTGTTCAAGGCACCAATCTCTTCTATTTTGATCCAATAGGCTGTGAAAGGCCTTTGGAGAATGCTTTTAACCATATCGGGTCCTATTGCTTACTTGTTTTGTATTTTGGAACACCAGCCAGCAGTGCTTCTCAGAAGTATCAACTCGCCGTCAAGCTGATTTGCTATCTTCTTTTACAACTATTAAGACTGTCATGAATAACTTATACGATGGCCTTGGTGAAGTTCTTCTCTCTCTTCTTAAAAATATGGAGACCCGGGAGAGCGTTCTTGAGTATCTTGCTGAGGTGATCAAGAAAAACTCGTCAAGGGCTCAAATACAGGTGAGTGCTTGTTTCCATGAGCATAATATCAGTCATGTTACAAAGAGGGTGCCCCAGAAATATTATATTTTGAACCATATGTCCATTAGAAAGGAACATAAGATACCATCAGGTGGACCCTAAGCATGATGTAGTGAGGACTGGTGCATGTGGCTGTGGTTGGTCCAGCTTGTGGGATCCCTTGCAGCAAAAAATAGGTGTCATTGTTTTATTTCTGGTCTTTAACCTATCATCGGTCTGCAATTTGGTCACAGGTCGATCCCTTATCTTGTGCGAGTTCAGGCATGTTTGTCAATCTAAGTGCCATCATGCTTCGGCTTTGTGAACCCTTCTTAGATGCGAATTTGACAAAAAGGGATAAAATTGATCCAAAGTATGTATTTCACAGCACACGTTTGGATTTAAGGTGAGTTCCTTTCACTTGATAGACATCCAGCTCGGTTTTTTCCCCCCTCTCTGCTTTCTTCCATGATATCTTTAGTTCAGTGATTCTAATTATTGTTGATGAACATACATTAGAGGTCTGACAGCTCTCCATGCATCATCGGAAGAAGCTGCAGCATGGATTGACAAGGATAATCCCTCCAAACTAAAGAGTAATGATGAGAACCGTATATTGCAATCTCTAGAAGCCACCAGCTCTGGCAATAACTCTAGTGGACCTTCTCTCCTCTCCAATGCCAACCCAATGTCGAGTTGTGGTGGGAAATCTAAATTTTCATTCATTTGCGAATGTTTCTTTATGACCGCCAGGGTGCTCAACTTGGGGCTATTAAAAGCATTTTCTGACTTTAAACATCTAGTTCAGGTAATCAATATATATTTTGTAAATATTTCTGAATCTTCCTTTTCCGTTACTCTATCTCTCTTATATACATGTGTGTGTGTGTGTGTGTGTGTGTAATTCTGTGAACTGGAATTTCTTTTAACATGTTTTAGTTTTTTGTTGAAATAAATTTCAGGATTTATCCAGGTGTGAAGATACTCTGACCACTTTTAAAGCCATGCAGGAGCAAGCACCCTCTCCACAACTACAGTTAGATATAGCTCGTCTCGAGAAAGAATACGAGTTGTATTCACAGGAGAAGCTATGCTATGAAGCTCAAATACTGAGGGTATGCTCAATTATAATGGTTTGCTTGTCTTTGTTAAGTATATAATTGCTTTCTAGGAATATCTTCTCTTTAATATTTGTTTCTATCTATGGTATTCCTCTGAAAAATGTAAAAAGTCATTACCCAGTGTTGGTTCTCTCATTACGGGGTGCTGGGAGGGATGGACGGGGTACAAACCTAATCTTTGGCTTTTCTTCACAAAATGGCTGCTCAGCAGACGCGGACCTGTGTTTTCACACTGACAGCCCAAGCTACTTTGCACCACTTTTGAGTCAGCATTCGTGAGACTTTTTTGTATATCTTCCCAAAAAAGATCGTGTCTCCGATATCATCTCTAATTCTTCGGTTGGGGTTTCATGGAACTTGACATTCACTTGTGAATTGTATGATTGGGAGGCATCTAGTCTTGGTCTGTTGCTAGATAGTGTGAGTGATGTATTTGTGTCTGAGTTTGATCCTGATATCAGTGTATGGTGCCCTACGTCTTCCAGTATGTTTTTAGTAAAATCATCTCTCTATTGTTGTAATTGACCCTCCTCCAGTTGACCCTTTTCCGGTTTCAAAAAATTGAAGATCTTTGGCTCACCCAAAGGTGAAAGCTTTTTCATGGTTGGCATATTTAAATTATTTGAACACTCTAGATGTATTACAAAGGAAGTGTCCTAATATGTGCTTGTACCCTAACATTTGTTATTTATGTAGCAAAGATGGTAAATTGGGGAATCACATTTTTCTTCATTGTGAATGCACAAGAAGGGAAAATTTTATAAGACAGCTATAAGACCAGCCATGCTTTATGGAGTAGAATGTTGGGCAGCCAACAAACAACAAGTACATAAAATGAGTGTAGCGAAATGAGGATGTTAAGATGGATGAATGGCAAGACTAAAAAGGATAAAATTAGGAATGAATTCATTTGTGGGAGTTTAGGGGTAGCACCAATAGGTGATAAAATGAGAGAAAGTTAATTGAGATGGTTTGGGCATGTGCAACGAAGATCAATGACTGCACTAGTGAGGCGGAGTGAGACAATACAAGTTGAAGGTGCTAGGACTAGAGGAAGGCAAAAATTGACTTGAGTGGAGGTAGTAAGGAGGGACATGACAACTTGTAATTTAACGGCAAATATGGCCTTAAAAATAGTGGAATGATGGAACAGGATTCTTGTAGCCGACCCCAAATAGTTGGGATAAGTCTGTTTGTTCTTGTTGTTGCTGTGTATTGTTTGATTGTAGTTTAGACATTTATAATGTATAATAACACATTGCATCACATGACATTGATGTATGTTTGCATTTTGATAGTTTATGTTGATAAAGTGGCACTCCTTTAAAGAGTTCAAAAAGAAAATGGTGTGTTTCCCTAAAAGTGCATAAAAGATAAACTAACGCTTCCTTATAAAGAGCTTAAGAAGAACAGATAAAAAGGGGTGCTTCCTTAAAAGAGCTTAAAAAGAAAATGAAGAAGTATGTTGGTTAGAGTCTTGTGAGAAGTCACCTTGTGTTTAATGTCCAAGATTAGGTTTAATGATTTAACTACTTAGTGTAAGCGGCCAGGGGTTAGGACTGTCTCCCGTTTGCCTTATGTATCCACTTTCATGTAATACATATTCACTAGAGATATTTGGAAGATGGAAGATGTATCCATTCTATGTATGGAAGATGAGGAATTTGGGAATCATTTATTCATACAATACATGTTCACTAGAGATATTTGGAACTATTTACTTGAATGATGAACATTGCATGGATTATGCCAGATCAAACTCTTGATCTAAGTTGGTCTCATACAAGGAATTTTCTAGAGAATTTGGAAAGAGAGGAATAAAAGATTATTTGATGAAAAGAGTAGAGGAGTGGCTGAAGTGGTGGAAGCTATAATATGTGATGTTGCAATTAGGTAGATGACATCTGAAGATTGTAAAGGAATGTGATGCAAAATAAAAAAGAGCCCATATTTAGATTTGATGGCTTTATACAGGGGTATTTTGGGAATTTCAGGTATAGAAAATTTATTTTTATTTGGTTAATTTTAGGTTAATCTAGATAGTTTCTTGTCAATCAATTTAAGGGTTTTTATTTATTTCCAAATAAAATAGGTTTTATTTAATTTTAAAGAAAATGAAAGATATATTTCCGTCAGTTCTATTTAGGTTCAATTTTGAAAGGTTAAAACTTTCCTGTTTCGACTAATTTTGGTACCATTTGAAAGGTTATTCAGTTACCTTTCCAACAAGACCAATATCTTGAGAATTTGATGTGATTTAGGAAGGTTATGGTCAAAATACTGGCAAGGCATCACTTGGTGATGAGATTTAGTTATATTAGAATTTTATTTTTTTAGAAGTCTAATTAGAGTGGGATTTGAAAAGCTTGGAATGTAAAGTCTATAAATATGCTTGACTGCTTGTAACCTAAATTTTATTAGTGAAGAATAGTGATTATTGATGAATTCAAGGTTTCAATTGCTTTGTTATCTGGTGTAACACCAAAATCTTGAAGGTATGATGCTTTCAACCCTAGGGGGACTCCTAAGAAGCCATTGGTGTGACATCATTGGTATTATCTTCTCTTTCTCTATTTTTTTTCCTTATTTTATTTTTACTCTATTAAAGAATTAGATCAGAGCCTTTTGGTCTTGCATTAGAATGTCTATATAAAGGACATCATGAGGGATTGGTCAACATGCATTTCATGTAATGCTCGCTTTCAAAATCCAATTTCAGCTATATGGAAACCTCCTTTGCATGGTCTTGTAAAACACAATTTTGATGGTTCATCCTTGGGAAATCTTGAGCCAGCTGGGTTCGGTTGTATTTTTAGTGATTGTGATAGGAAAGTGATTCTTGTCTCTTGCAGCCCTATTGGGAAGTGTGATTCAACAAAGCTGAAGCTTATGCCTTGCTAATGAGCCTTTGGGAGCATGGTATCAAATGTCTCAAAATGCCTTATATGTCTTCCGACATATGTCCATGTCTACCAGGACCGACATGACATATTCATACTGACGCGAAACATTAAGTGTATTATAAAAATTTATTTTTCAGTTGATATGATGTATGATGTCGACGTGTTTTTCTCATGTCCCAAGGCAGCAGAATGATATTGCAGATGTGTTAGCTAAATGGGGAGCTAGGCATCTGTCAACATACAAAGAGAATCTCATTCTATCCATCAAAAAATGTCTCCATTGCCATTAATCCTCCTTGTATATACCTTTTTGTTCATGGTATAGATTCAAGTGAATAATTGGGGCTTTTATGCACCATTTTTGGCTAGAATCATTCTCCTCATGTATTTGTGTAACCCTTCTTTCACTTTCAATTCATTAGAGATCATACTCATGGAATGGCTTTAGTTTAAATAATACCCAGCTGCATGAGGACAGTGAACAATTCTTTAGAAATAGTTTTCACTATATAATTTCCAATCAAATAACTTTTAGGCTTACAGGTACATGTAGATGTATAGGCCATCTATCATCATTCTTTCGTCAAAATGGTGCTTTGTGCTTATTTCAATGCATTCAGATCTAGTTTAGTCCTTTACCTAATATATGAATTCATAAGATTGTCACACGTTGTAAACCTCATCTCTGCCTTGATACACCAACTAATGGCATCAAGAAGGCAATATTGGGCCAAAATTTTGTATCAGTAACAAATATGATTATGGATGTTGTCAAAGCTTCTCATCAAGCTTAATTTCTACGTATGCCATGTGAGTCACTTTTGTGATTCTTTGGTTTCTTTACTGCTAAGAGAGCATTTTCATCTCCTAAATATTCTGGGTAGTTAAATCAATGCAATGCATAATGTATAACATCAATTACGACTGTTTCTGCTTTCTCAGAAGTTCAAAACGCATCTAAAGCCTTCCATTTTATTTTTCTTGGCCTATCTTCCCATCGCTTCCTTTACAGAAAGAAGTAATGTTAATCCATGGAGTTTATTTAGCATAAATATAAGGCATGTTTTGAAGCATTTCTAGCTGTACTTTTTAACATGAGTTCACCAGTTGGTTGTAAGACTGGTTTTTAGCCTTAAATTCTCTAAAATGGAGATGACCTGAATTTATGTGTACTAAGCACTATCCTTCTTGTTAAGTGATGTCTATTGTTGCTGCAGCTGTCTACTGCTGGAGGTAGGCTTATAATCTCAAGTGATGGTGTTTGGGATGCCTTGTCATCAGAAAAGGCTCTGAATTGTTGTCGTGGGATGCCACTAGATGCTGCGGCTGCCCAAATTGTTAAAGTACACTACTGTCCAGTTGGAGTTTTTTTTTTTTTTATGCCTTGATGATCTTTTGCATTTACTACTTTCTATATTTATCTCAGCCCTTCTATGTCATTTCAGGAGGCTTTACAGGTAAGGGGGCTTCGAGACGATACAACCTGCATTGTGATTGATATGGTACCACCAGAGAAGATAAACCCATCTGTGCCACCACCAAAGAAGCAGGGAAAAGGAGTGTTTAAGTCGATGTTCGGCAAAAAGTCATCCGAATCATCGTCTCATGCGGATAAAGAATATACTGAGCCAGATGTTGAGGAAATTTACGAGGAAGGATCTGCTAGGCTTGCGAAAAGGTTTGTATTCTGTAGATTTCAGTGAAAATGAATTTTAATCTGTTAGCTTTAGATCAGGCAAAGGCCTACTACATGATTCATTTTGCTCACTTCTTTTTTCTATGAAAATTTTTCACGATGTGTAGAGAGGTTAAACATAAAAGTTTGTGGAGCTTTTGACTAGAGAAACATTTGCATGGATTGCAGGTTAGGGACAGAATATCCCCTGTGCAACATGTTCAAGTTATTCGTGTGTGCGGTTTGTCAGGTAGAGATGAACCCCGGAGAGGGTATATCAATACATGCTGGTTCATCAAAGCCAAGAAAAGTGCGACCGTGGAATGGTCCTTTCCTCTGCTTAAGCTGCCAAGCGAAGAAAGAAGCCATGGAAGGGAAAAAACCATCAGGAGGTATGACAATTTTGTCTTGCCTGATTTTTTTAACCTCTTACTTTCAAGCCTTTGACTCTTATTTTATTTTATTTTTTATTTCAGTAGGTGTGTCTAGAAATAGAAGTGGAAGTTATTAAAAGATCCTCCTCAACACAGTCCCATTTTGCGATTATTTTGGCACTAACAATCGTTTCAGAGCTGACAGAATTGGGAATTCTGTAGCCTTATCCTGGTATCAATTTCGATCATTTTCCCATGACAAGATTTGAGTGTTGTGCTTCATTCTGACATCCCCTTCCTAACATTGCTGCTTCAAGACAGAAAGTCAGAGTTGGAGCTTCTTCACTTATTTGGGAAGCTGAAGTCTGATATGAAGAAATGATACGATGGGCCCTGCATTCATGGGAGGCTTTGCCAGAGGTTCCCCAGTGCCTTAGAATTGTTTGAGATTAGCTCACTTCATTCGTTTCTGAATCCGCATCCATTGTATATTGTGTTCCGTATTATAGAAAGAAGAGTGAATGAAGCAGCCTTCAGTGTAACATTATGATACAGGAAACTGGGTGACAATTATACTAATTTGTTAGTCTAGCTTTGGAGAAATGTATTGTCAAGTTGCTGAATGATTTGGGTCATAAGGCATTAAATTGATTCTTTGGGGAGTGAAACTATGAAAAAGGAGGAAAATGGAATTACGGGAGATTCATTTTACACTCCATACCCAAAGGAATACCTGAGTTTCTACGTAGCCTGTGTGTAGATGAATTTCTGCGTCTTCACAAATTGCAGGAGCAAGTGCATGCGTTTTCAGCTTTTGGCCTATTTGTATGGACTAACAAAAAGCCCCCCCCCCCCTTTTTTTTTCTTTTATGATTTTTTTTCTTCTGGTGCAGAAAATAAAGGTATATTTTTCGTTTAGTTTTCAGTTTTATCAGAAATTAAAATCGTTTTAATATGTAGGAATTTGGCTAGTCAATATAAGGGAAACAAGCACAAGTGGTACAAAAACATTTTTATTTTAAAATTTTGCTATAAAACCCAAGGTCTGAGAGAAAAAAAAGAAAAAGGAATGTTCATGCAGGACATGGGCCACCGAAATCTCAGACAAGAAGAATTGGATGAGGAAAAAGAAGTCATCCACCGTGGAAAATAACGAGTCATCCCTTGTAATGGTTAGAACTAAAACCTGCTCAAAGGGTGGCTTGGCATGTGGATAGTTTCAGTCTCATTGTCAACCTGGGATCTTATTTTTGTATTTCAATGTTAACTTAATATTCCGTAAGATTAAAAAGACCAAAAAGCATTTTTATGTCGAGTGGGACTTGTGCTGAGCATAGCTTGCCAAGTCTACCAATTACAAACTCTTTTTGCATCACAACTGGTTACAAGGAACTTTTCCGCTTTTCTCACGTTCTGCTTCAAACTCCCAACCCACAACTGGAACCCACAGTAATAAAAATCAAAGGATGCTTGCAAAAAAAAAAAAAAAAGTGTTATTTTGGAGGGACATGCCCAATCGTAGGTAGTAGAGCTGTAAGCAGGCAGAATACCACGAAGCAGATATAGGCATACATGTATTCATATTCATTTAGGCTGCATTTGGCAGCCACCTGTAATGAAATCATTTCATTTGAGCATTTCAAGGCTTTTGTAGCCACAACAGGTTGGTTGTCATGAACTCATTCAGATTTGCAGTGATTTGTGCTTGATAACATAGTCATTTCATTTTATAGAAAAACCTAAGATGGCTTCATTTCTATTTGTAGTTAACAAATCAGTATTAATTTGAATGAGTTCATTACCAACCATCACCTAATGGCTATAAATGTCTTGAGAAACTCAAATGAAATGTTACATTACAGGTGGCTGCCAAACAGGCTATTATTTAATGGAATTTTAGATCGAGTTTGGATATTTTGTGATTATGAAAACAATAAGAATCTACTATTTATAGACATGGAAGACGACTGGTGGAGTTCCACAAGAGAAGGGGAGCTAGTTACAGGGGAGGTTTTGATTTTTTTTCACATATGAAATGGGAATAGAGTTGAGAAATGGGTTAGGGTCAGGGGTTAAGTTATTCATATGGTGTATTCTATGTAACATGACCTACAATATTCTAATATAAATACTAGTTAGAGCAGAACCACAATATAAACAATGTACTAAGCCCAATTACTAATTGAAATACATGCACCAAATTGCTAATTGGAATTAGCCTTTTTGCCACCGAACTGCTTTAACTCTTTTTATTTCAAGAAATACCCTTATTAGACATGGAATCATACATTATATATATAAGTCCAAATAAACATATTGGATATAGATGCATCTGTATTCTCTTTAAGTGGACGAAATAAAAACTAAATAAAGATACATAACCGGATAGTTGACAGCCCTAGAACTAGGTAGGACTGTATTGTATAAAGATATTACACTTACTAGAGAGAGTCAATAAGATTTTCTCTTTTTGGGCTGTTGCACCAGTTTTAATGGGCTATATCTTTAGCCTTTAAAAGCATGTTTAGCCTTTAAAAGTAAGCTTGATTTTGATGAACAAGCTTGAGTTGAGCTCACCTCAATCTTAATGACTTGAGGCTGAGCTCAACAACATGATCTTGTCACAAGCTAGAGCCTAATCCTTGTGTGATGAGCATGAGCTGAGCCAAGTTGGCTCACCTACTTTTTGTGGGAAGCAATATGCAAAACAAAACCAACCTAGTGCTGTAACAAAGCACAGTTGGAATCTCCTAACGAAAAAGGGAGTTCTACTAAGCATAGTAGTAGTGGGAGAACAGCTCAGAGAAGATTTTCAGAACTGCATCTATAAAAGAATGATGATCAAAGAGAAATGCACACGTCACCCTTCCTTGACAAAACTTAATACAATCTCCTACCATGTGCAATCCCTTCAATGAAAATTATCGGGTTTGTCTTTATTTATAGTAGCCTTTAGATCTTGTCAAGATCTAATGTTGGGGATTAGTTTGAAGTTTAAAGCTCCTTTTGGAAGGTGGAATCGTGAGTGACGGAAAGAGGAGGAAAAACCTAATATAAAAACCTAAATAAAATTAGGGAAAAAAAAAAGAAATGAGTCGCCACAAGAGGAGTTCTTAGGGTGGATTTTCTTCAAAAGTTTGAGAGTGTGAGAGATAAAGGGTGTAAAATAGGAAATAATATAGGTTTTTTGGGCTTCAGAAAATACACTTATTTGTATGGATTTTACATTCTCATAGTGAAGAAAGATTTGATTTTATCCTGTAAATGTAGATACATTGCCGAATCACGTAAAAATCATCGTCTTGTGTGATTATTGATTTTTTTTATTGTTGCTTTATTCTTGAGTGGTCTAGGGCCATATTCCATAACATGGAATTCAGATCTGTTTTCGCTATATCAAGAATTAGTATTAGAGCTCCTGGTTCGTGTTTGGAAGATGAATAAATCAGTGAGTAAAAATATTTTTTTATTCAAAGGGTTACTTTCTAAATTTTGGGGTTTCACGATAGAAATAAAGGTTTCCATCGGTCAGTTCTCTTTGAAGAAATTTGATGAAATGATAGTTTCACTATTTGGCAAAGAATGGTGAATGATGTGTTAATGCAATAAAGTTTGTACAGTGCATTGCAAGGAAAGAAAAGACAAGTCCAAGGAGATGAATGATGATGATTGACAAGATATAGATGATAACGGTCAATATAATTAATCTCTATCTTGTGGATAACATCCAGTTTAACATTATTGATGAAGATCCGGTATCGATTTTATCGGAGAAGTTGGAGAAACTTTACATGAAAAAAAAAGTCTCACTAACTAGTTTATATCTGAAGCGGCAATTGCATGGGTTGAAGATGGAATAATGTGTGAATCTGTTGGAATATTTAAATGTGTTCAACTAGCTCTTTGATCAATTATACATAGTCGATATCAAAGTAGAGGAAGAAGACAAGACTTTTTTGCTTCTTATCTCACTTCCTAATTCTTACAACTTGATGAAAATGTTACTGTTTGAGAAAGATACAGTAAGCCTTAAGGATGTTGTGACATTGTTCTTATTAAATGTGATTAGAAAAAGATCAAGTCTTGAACGAGGTTAAGATTTTGTGTTGATTAGTCAGGTAGAGAATTGTAAATGAAGGTCATTTGTGAGAGGATTTGAGAAAAACAGGTTTAGATCCAAATTCAGAGGAAATGGTAAGACACAATGTTTTCATTGTAAGGAATTTTACTATATTAAGAGGGATTGTCCAGAATGTGCTCACAGAAAGAAAGTGATAACTTCAACACAACATTGGTAGAAGAACAAGTGGAATACATTGGAGATGTTCTCACAGTTTCAAAAAATATTGATACTTTTTCTCATTAAGAGTGAATATTAGATTCAGGTTGTCCTATTCATATGTGCCCTAAAAAATAATATTTCAATATGTTCCAATAGAACAAGACATGTGTTGTTTCTTTAGGTGACAAGTCCACTTGTGACATCACAAGTGTTGGGACGATGAAAAACAAAATATTTGATGAAATGGTTAGTACTTTGGGTGGTGTGGACTATGTCCTAAAATGCAGATAAATCTAATATTACTAAGCTGGTTAGATTTCATAGGTCACAAGTATCCATCTACAAGTGGATCTGTAAAACTTACACGTGACTTTTTGGTCTTAATGAATGGAGAAAAGTATGATGGTTTGTATCATTTGATAGAGAATATAGTGATTAATGGTATTTCTTTGACTTCGATGGGTAGTTGACAACATGGTGTATAGAATAACAAGCTTTTGTACAAAACCTCTTTCGCAGTCCGAATAGAGACATGTGTTACCAGTTTTCAACTAACAGATGATGGTGAGACAGTTCATACGGTTGGAATGGATGGATTGATGTCCCTCTCTAAAGTTGACTAGGCGAGTCAACCCAGGAAAGTTACATTTATGTATTGGTCATATTATGATTAAGTTGGATGGTGTCAGGATCGAATTGATTTGATGATATATGTAGTCGTGATTTTTTGTGCCAATTGTTATTTGTGGTGATAGTAAATATGATATAATTCAGGTTTAAGGTGGAGGTACATTTTAGGTATATATAACACAAAGTTCACTAAGAATGACAAGTACAGGTTTTTTAAGGGTAGTTTCGAAATGTGAGCCAAAGTAAAGTGTGGTGGATATGTCACAAATTATATGTCTTGAAAAAGATAAAGGTGTAGCTAACTTCAATAGAAAGTTTTCAAGGGACTGAAAATAAAGCTAAGGTGGAGATTTTTCAGGTTTGTCTTCATTTTCAACAGCTGTTAGATCTTGTCAAGATCTAAGAGTGAGGACTAGTTTGGAGTTAAACTCCTTTTGCAAGGTGGAGTTGTGAGTAACGACAAGATAAAAGAAACCTAAATTAAAATCCTAATAAAATTAGGGGAAAAAAAGAGAGGAGTAGTTGCACATGGAGTTCTTGTGGTGGGTTTTTTTCCTAAGGGTTTGAGAGTGAGTGAGAGAGAGAGAGGGTGTCCAAGGGGAAATGGTGTGGTTTTTTTGTTTTGTTTCAAAAAACACATTTCTTTGTACGAGTTTCACATTCTCATAGTGAATAAAGATTTGATTCTCTCCCATGGATGTAGCCATTTGTCAAACCATATAAAAAACCTCATTTTGTGTGATTGTTGATTTCTTTACTATTGCTTTATTCTTTACTATATGGATCATGAGTGGTTTAGACCCGTATTCCATCATGTGGAATTCTAGCATGTTTCCGTTATGCCAACAATCATTATTCACCAGCCGACACATTTTTCCCCAACCAAACCTTGTAATTAGGTGAGTTGATCTCAATCTTGTTCTCTGATACCATAGATGGTAGTTACTTAGACTTGAATCTTTAAATTCTTGTCCACATTTTCTATGGCTGACTGGTTGAAGCACATGCTCTTTCACAATTTTGTAATGATATTCTCACTTGGTCATCCATCTAACAACTTTTTCTTCTACCGTTTTGGCTGATAATTTTGTTATTCAACTATAGTCATTTGTCTTATATTTTCTCAATGTTTTGCAATAGTTTGTTACTAGCAAATGCCCCTGTAAACATGGGAGAATGTATACGTGTGTAATCTCGTTTATGTAAGATTTTAATGAAAGAAGTAGAGTTAGAAGTTGGAGACGTGATAGTTTTAAGATTGAGAGATGTTGATAAGAAGTAATAAGGATAGAGAAGACGTGAAAAAAAAAAGGGGGGATACGGAGAGTAACCATTCCAAAATCCAACTAAGAGAGAATTGAAGAGGGAGGGAGAAACAAAGAAATTTTCTAAAAAACTAAGAAGAAATTATGAGGGGTTGTCTAACTCAACAACCTTATGCTTTAGTGTATATAGAATGGTAGTTTTAGTTGTGTTAATCCAATCGTACAAAATTGAGTAGTTTTACCCAACTAATGGACGGACTTGAAAATTGATAAAGCCATTGCTAACTTTTATCATTTGATCAGACATATTTATATTTTAAGTTGGTTTGAAAGCTAAATCAAATTGGATAATCATGACTGATAACTTAATTGGTACCCGGCTCCTATGAAGGTGTCGATTGTGATATTTGTGTCAATGGCACACGGCCCAAAATAATTTAAGAATGCTACTTTTTCTTCAAAAGGACGAACGATTTCATTAAAATCATTAAAGCTGAAGTGACCTTGCTTGACTGGAACAGACTTAAATAATTACACAAATTATGGTTGGGTCTTTTAAGGCATGTAGTGCTTATTAACAAGCGTTTTGCAAATAAGTTTAGACCCAAAGTCTAGAGAGAGAGAGAAGGGGGATCTTTGATTTGTCTTATAAGACTTTTTGAATGTTGGAATTTTTTTTTATTAAAATTCAATCTTTAGAGATAAAATAAAATTTTTGGGTGGTTAGTGGAAAAAGAAGTGAAGAGGGAGTTTACCCACCAAAAGATCTGTTCGTTGGATGTGAGTGCGTAGTGTTGTCTTATGCTTTCTTTGCTTGTTGATCTTTGCCTTCACACTTTTCCTCTTTTTTTTTTTTTTTTTTTTTTTTTTTAAATTTTTAATTTTTTAAATTTATTTTAGAGTATGATTTTGAGTGGTTAGTGGCATGAGTGGGAATGAGTATGTCCACCAGCAATAATGCATGGATGATTGGGATGTTGACCTTAATAAACAAACAAAACTCAACCATCAGATGGATTAATTGTCCTCCCTGTACAGTGTACACGAGTGTGTGGGACCCCATTTCACCTAACAGTAACCATGTCACGTGTTTGCTATGTAGAATGGATCATCCGTGCACATAATATATTATGTTACATCCAACAGTTCTTCATATATAAATTTTAAGAAGGATTAATATGTTGAGTGAAGGACTACCTTACACACCTTCCCCTCTTACCCATGAATATGAGAGAGAGAGAGAGAGAGGAATGTGATTATGATGATCCTTCCATGAAGGTGAAGTGAGTCCGTGGGTGGGGGTACACTTTCTTTGTTAGCTTGAGGCCTTATCTTCTTGTACTCTGAATGACATCACATCTTTAATGTTACAGTATATACTACACACACATACCCTACCCTCAAACCAGACTTGTATCTAAGATGAGAAAGAAAACATGTGGAAACAGATTAAGCATATATTTGTTATTTTCGAAGATTCCTCTCGCGACGTGTGCGTATTGAATAATTGAAGGAACATGGCTTCCTTCGGAAACCCTTCAAAACCATTCAGTTTGCTTTACCCTCTAGCTATCCTTTTTAGCCCGGGCAACTTGGATTTAGTGAATTTGTCCCCTTTGCAATCTTCCTCCCAAAACTGTAAAACTTGAAAAGGACCCACCACGGTGGCACCTCCTTAGTAGGTTATTAATTAATTCAACTTATTTCTCTCCTCTCCCATGCCATTTCAGTACGCTGTTTAGATCAAACAGCTAGCTACTTACATGCATGGATCTATTGAGTTGGGATAGATTTTAAACCATGAGAGCAAATCCTCTGCAACAAGGTTAAATGACATTAAATAGAAACTGCTGTCAAAGAACGACAAGTATATAAGGAAATTGAGATTTCAACTTTGGCGGGAATTTTAATACACATGTTACACCGAAATCTTATAAGTGAGCCCACTTATAACCACGTGTCATCCTTTGACCCCAGTTTCCGTTTAATGTCATTTAAGCTTGTTGTAGAGATTATTGGTTATGGTTTAACCGGGTTTAATCTTTGATTCGGACAGTTTGACCATGGTTAACTAAACATCACCTAAAAAGAAAAAGGCCTGACCAATTAATATTACAATAAAAAGTTTTGAAGAATCATAAATTATGAAAAAATACAATATAAATATAAAAGAATAAAATACATGAGATTAATGCATAGTTAAGTTTGAAAAAAAGTTATCAATCCTATATAAGAACAATTTAATAACTATCATATATTACAATACCATGCTTGCTCATTTAATTTAAATGTCATGTGCTTATTTATTTAGTTACATTATTTCAATATAACTAACTAACAAAAAAGCATATTTAAGATATTTTAGCCATGAGAAAAACATTAAGAGCTTAGCACATCATTATAGAATCTTTCACCTATCTTGTTGATTAGGAGTTCCAATATAGCAATACAAGTATTTTTTTTTAATGTTGTTAAAGGATCATATTAATATATTCCTAATATTGTAATTTTGCAAATTATCAATCCATATTATTGAAGCTGATTCCATCTCTTACTATAAAGTTGGGAAGATTTATATACATAAGATTTTCAAAATTTTGTTAAAATCATGATTTTTAAAAGGGAAGGGCTATTGGCACCCCCAAAATTGATCACTACACCCTCAAGCTCATTAGCCCACCATTTTTGCTCACCACACTCCGTGTAATTCTCAAATTACCCACGAAACCTAAACCCCCTTTTTATTATTGTTTTTCCTCACCATACCCCCTCCCTCTCTCTTATCTCTTTCTGCGTAAACCTTCTCCCTACTCTTCTCTTCTCTTTTCTCTTTCTTCCTTTCTTCTCCCGTCTCTTTTCCTTCCTCTCTTCTCTTCTTTTCTTCTTCTTCCTCCTTTCTTCCTTTCTTCTTCTTCATCTCTTCTTCCTCTTTTTTCTTCTTCTGCTTCTTTTCCCTCCTTCGGCCAGCTCCGCCCAAGTCCGGCCACCCGGTCTCCCCCGCCGCTGCTGCCACTATAGCAGGTCCCCACCGCCGCCGCTGCCTCCTCCCTCCTCCCGCAGATTTGATCATTTTTTTTCCTCTTCTGTTGGTGTTCGGTGGTGCAGGTCCAAACAGGACCTGTGCTGTTTGGACCTAAAAAAAATTAATTCGAGAGGGTTTTTTTTTAAGTTCATTATTTGGTCTTCTTGATTCTTTGCATGTACTATTTTTCTTCAGGAGAGTTCTTTTCTTAGGTCTGAGTCGATCATTCATCAAAATTTCCTTTTTTGGGTTTCTATTTGCTTTCATCAGTTCTATAGTTCTTGATTTATGAAATCTAATGATTACATGTATTTAAGTCCTTATATATGTCTCTCTTTCTCTCTCTTTTGTGATGAAATATATTGTATTTAATTCATTCAAGACGATATTAGGAACTCTGAATCTTTATCTGTAAGGATCCATGATCCATTTGTACTTAGTAGACATGATGTAACTGACCAAAAATAAAAGAATCTGAATTAAATCATTCAGAAAAAGTTAATAGATCATGTGTGCCAAATAGAATATGTGATAATTTGGTTTGTAACAGATATGGATGCCAGTACTTCACGTAGATCTCGTGTACCACCGATGACATCGGCAAGAAGAAATCGTGGTGATGTCAACTGATGCGCTGGAAGCATTAGTGTCTCGTCGATCAGTGTCTCATTCAATGGACGATAACATATTTACTCGCTAAGGGGGTTGAGGCTGATGAGGGTCCTATTCTTGGAGCTCTCGAAGACCTGTCATTATTAGTGAGCTATAACACACACGTTGCTGCAGCAATCTGGAATGAACAGGTATTATAAAACCCATTGATTATTTTCATTTATTATTGTTATTAAATGTTGTTAATTTTGAATGTTTATATTTATTAATGTTTGTTTTGTTTTGATTGTAGGAGCAGGGATTGCTTAAATGCATATCTCACAATCAAAAAATAAATGAGTGGGAGTTTAAGAGGTTTAATCCTCCAAATGAGATGTTCTAACTATTCATCAGTGCTTCTGGCTTGGCCTCCTTGGTTACAATAGCGTATAAATTTGTGAACAAGGTAGTGGTCTCGGCATTTCTGGAGAGAAAGTATCCAGAGACCAATACTTTTCACATGCCGTTTGGGGAGATAACCATTACCTTGGACGATGTCTCATGCCTACTTGGGATTCTAGTTGTTGGCCGAGCCGTCTACATTACTTATAAGTTAATATTGGATGATGCAGTGGCCTTAGTGTCTGTGCAGCTGGGGGTGTCGGCCGGGGATGCGAGGGAAGAACTTGTCTACATTCAGGGTACGTCTGTGCGGTTGGAGTGGTTGATGAGTATCTTTGACAATGTGGATGACGAATCTGATTTGACTCAGATTGAGTGTACAGCCAAGGCTTACTTATTATTTTTATTGGGTTGTACGCTATTTGTTGATAAGTCCTCTACGCGGGTGTCGGTTGCTTATCTAGAGTGTTTAAAAAATTTGTATGAAGTGCAGGAGTATGTGTGGGGTGTTGCAGCCCTAGCACATCTATACCGTCATGTAGGATTTGTAACTCGAGTGGAAGTAAAACAGATGGCAAGGTATATCACACTGCTTGAGGCTTGGGTGTATAAGCATTTTCCCTACTTCACACCAAATTGCAACCAAGCTTATGAGGAAAACGAACCGCAGGTCCATAGATGGACTTTGCGGAAAGAGACTGGGCCACTTGAAGAGAACTTATAGGGCATACGGGCAACACTTAACACATTAAGCGCTAATGAGGTATTATATTAAACATACATTTTATTTATGTCAGTTATGTAAATCTTTATTTAGATTATAAAGATTTAACTATTCTATTGCATTGATTACTTAATTGAAGTTTGTTTGAACTTGTTTTTACAAGTGTGTTGTACCCCATATGAAGACCCTGTCTTCCACGTGCACTATCCATTTACAGGGATTGCATTCTATTATGGCATGCTGAAGTGCATAGATGTGGTCGAGCCTTATCACCCGGATTGGGTGCTACGTCAGTTCGGTCGGGTCCAGTACATTCCTTTCCCTCCAATGGAACCTATTAAATATTTGCGTGGTGCCAAGCCCAATCAGTATCATGTGAATTATCCGTACATTTCTATATTCTAGGACCGTTGGGAGAATCACTTGCTTGACAATAGGTTTCGATCACGTGAAGTTGCATTTCTTGGAGAGTGTATCCCGGAGTACATGCAATGGTATTTACAGGTGTCCCACCTATACGTGCAGAACCCCGAGTCTCGATCCACGTATGATGCCAGCCAGTCCTCACACACCAGCGCGTCATCGGTGTTAGATGATCCATGTCTAGTTAGTGCATTGGGGTATTTGGAACCTATGGTCGATCATGATTCTGGTTCTAGACCCTTATACGTAACTTATATCATGATGTTGAGTCGTTTGTACACCTGGTCCGTGACTTGATATTAGATCTACCTGTTGCTTCCGAAGATATAACTGTTCCTGCTG